>JARHVA010009654.1:0-55000 GCA_037957365.1 Torreya grandis
TTTTTCAACAATGCCAAACACTAGAATGCTAGATATTAACATGCCATATCATATGCCACATGTAGATGTTTTAGAAATGCATGACATTAACATTTTAGACACTATATGAGATGTAGTAACTTCAACAACTCCTATCAGTATATGTCAGGATCTAATTGTAAAAGATACTTCACCATCTGTATTTGATACATATGTTTAATTTTAATTATAGTTTTTTATGCTTGTAAAATAATATTATGTTTATTTTCTAATACATGTTTTTACTTAATTGACTAGTTTATTAACTGAACATGTTATTTTTTGTTTGTATCTAGTTGATTGGTGATATTATAGGTACCTCAGTAGGCCTTGAATCTATTATAGAGGCCATAATTGGCACATGTTTACCTTACACACATGTTTGTAAATTTTTTAATTGCATATTTATTCATTTACATATTTATTATCCTTTAAACAAAAAACTCTATTTTAATATGCTATAGTCATAACTTTCTACCATTTTCATTAGATTCACATATTATTAATTTATTAGTTTTAAAGATGATGAGCGATGCTATGGGCACCCCTCATGGATGATAAAAAGGTATAGGTGTTGTTTTTGATACATTAGGGAATCCACTATCTCTATAGTAGGTTATTATTTAGGGATGGAGACTGGTGAGAATACATAGTTTAATTGTTTTTATCTTTAAGTTACGATCTTTTATGTCATATTTACATAATTATATATAACTCTAGATCTAACGACATATGTATGATCCATATGATTGCCCATCATAGGTATATATGTGGTCTTGTAGCCCTAGACAACCATTTAGATGGAACATAGTGAGTGTAGAATCATTTTACAAAAATTTGACATTCTTGTAATCTTTATCAAATTTTCAATATACCATTTTAATGAATTAATTTTAATATTTTATATGTTGTGGAGAGATAACAATTTTTATTGATTGTCAATGAAACAATGGATGACTCACATGTTGAGAGGAGAGTATCTCCTCATATTAAGGCACCCAACACCCCTAGCTCTACGTCTATGGCAACAAAGGATAATTTATTTGGAGGCAATGAGGAGTAAGAGAGTTAGTTATTGTGCTAGGGATCTATTTGTAGGAACAATCTATTTTGAATGCCAATATGACCCACATTATATGCCTATATGGCACATTTTTTGTATGTACATAGTTGTAGTCACAATTGATTTTGTATGTTGATATGGCCCACATTGTATTCCTGTAGGGAGAATTTTTTCTATGTACATGTTATGGTATACATTTTTTCTTAGCATATGTTATATTATTTATGTTTAATTATTAAAAATAACTTTACATGTATCACATATATACTATTTGACAATATGATTCCTTCACATATGTATATTTCCTATTTTTGTCATTTAATGTTTATACATATTATTGGTTAATGATTGAATTATTACTTCATACGGGGTTTAAAAAATTCACATTATTCTCTAAGTTAGGTTGTTTGAATCATTATGTATATTTTACATTTACATGTCATATTTTCTACTTATTTCATTTACATTTAATCACATAAAAAAATTTAATTGTGATATTTTATTGGATTTGGGATCAATTTTAGGGACATGTAAATATTATATATTATACTTGATCATAAATGTTAGGAGGTCTAGTGATACACTTGTGTATGTATTTATCTCTTATATATCCATATAAAAAACAAAGGTAATTATATTTGACCATACAATCATTATGGCCAACTTATACATGGGTTAATATCAATATCGATATCCCTCTCTAGACTATCTAAAAAATTATAATCTTGGAAAGGCAAGAACATAGAGACAAATGAAGAGACTCAAGAAACTTTGATATTCCTTGAATAGTATATAAAATTTGAGGTCATATTATTATGGTCCTCAAATACATGTTCAATATTTATCTCAATATGGAGAACTAATAAATCTATTGGTTTTGCCTATTTGAACTCAAAAGACTCAAAGTTCTGTACAAGCTAATTAAGCCTAAATGCCTCAAAAGGACCAAGAAAATAAATATTTGAAAATATGGGTATATATCAATCTAAAATACCTTATCAAAATATTTTTTAGTTGAATTAATTTTTGCAATACCTTAGAAGGTCTTCTACAAATAATTTTATCAAAAACCTCTCATAGACTCATTAGTCTTAATGTTGTTCTAACATGCCAAAACCCATTTTGTATTGAATTAACACTTAAGGACACCTTAAACATATGTATTTAGGTTATTTTTGAATTGTAAATGCTCATATAAAAGTTTTGGAGTCCCAATTTTAATATTTTACCCAAAAATTCATAAAATCATGTTTTGTCTATTAGGCCTAATTACCCTCAAGTAGGTCAAAACTCAAGATATAATATTATTATAATAAATGATCATTTTATGAGGTATGTATAAATGAATTAAAGGTGTTTAAACATTCATTTTGATTTTATAGACTCCATTTTTCATTTTATAAACCAATCTCTTTCTTTATTGTCAAATTAAAAAATAGGGTATCTTTTACACATACTTGATTGGTCAAAGGAGCCCAATCGATGAACCAACTATGCAGACACATCCAAATGGGCATTTTTAGGATAAAATGACAATTATATGATCTTGTTTGGGCCTTAAGAGATAAATATGTAGTTAATCAGAGGCTTCATTTAAGATAATTCACTCATCCTTGAGTGTAAAAAATGAGTGAACTTCATTCGTGCATTACACAAGAACTGTGAGGGATAAAGATGAACTGTTAACTCCTACATGTGTATGAATAAGTAATATAAGAAAATTTAGGAGGATTTTATCTAACTCAAGATAAAAGAGATAAAAAATTAGGTTTCTCTCATGGCCAAATCTCTTATAACAAGATAAAAGTTGCTTAATGACAGTCATAAAAGCTAACTCGTATCCCAATCAATGAATCATCTATGTAGACATATTTAGATGGGAATTTTTAGGCTATAAAAACATTAATATAGTCTTGGTTGAGCCTTAGGAGAAAAAATTATAGTTGGTCAGAGTCATCCCTAAAAATAATTCACTCATCCTTGAGTGTGCAAAATAAGTGAACTTCAGTTTGTGTATTGCATGAGAAATGTGATGGCTGAAGGATGAAGCGTCAGCTACTACACATGTAAGGACAAGTCCTCTAAGAAATATTGTGAGGATTTTATCTAACTCATTATGTATAAGATGTGGAAATGAGGTTTATCTCATGTCCGAATCTCTTAGAATGGGTAAAAGTTGGTTAGTGAGGGCTATAAAATCTGACTCATCAGCCTAATTGATGAACTATCTATTTGAACATATTTGGATGGTAGTTTTTAAGATAGAAAATCCTTTGATTGATCTTAGTTTTTCTATATGAGAAAAATTTGTAGTTGTTTGGAGGCATCCTTGAAGATAATTCTCTCATCCTTGAGTGTGAAAAATGAGTGAACTTTGGTCATGTATTGCACAAGAACCATGAGGGCTAAAGATAAAACATCAATTCCTACACATGTAAGGACTAGTTATATAACAAATACCAAAAGGATTTTATCTAACTCATGATGGATGAGATGTGGCAATGAGGTTTATGACATGTATAAGTCTCTTAGAATAGACTAAAAGTTGATCAGTGGGGGCCATAAAATTTGACTCGTTGGCCCAATTGATGAACCATTTATGCAAACATGTTTGGATGGGAATTTTTTTGGCTATTAAAACCTTTGTCCAGTCTTGATTAGGCCCTTGGATTGAAATTTTTAGTTTTTTGGAGGCATCCTTGAAGATAATTCAATCATCTTCAAGTGTGTAAAATTGTTTGACTTCTATCGTACATTACAAGAGAACTGTGAGAGATAAAGATGCATCGTCAACTCCTAAATGTGCAAGGATGAGTTCCTATAAGAAAGCCTGGGAGGATTTTATATAACTCATGATGGATGAGACATGGTAATGAGGTTTATATTTTAGACAAATCTCTTAGAACAAGCTAAAAGTTGGTCATCAAGGGTAATATATTCTAACTCATCAACCCAATTTATGAACCATCTATATGAACACATCAAAATAGGCATTTTTAGGATAAAAAAATCATTATATGGTCTCAGTTGGATCTTAGAAATGAATGTTACAAATTATCAGAGGCATCCATTAAGATAATCCACTCATCATCAAATGTGCAAAAATAGAAAACTCATGTTGCACATTGGAAGAGAACTGTGAAGACTAGAGAAAACCCATCAGATCCTATATGTGAAAAGATAAGTCCTATAAGAAATTATGAGAGGTTTTTTATCTAAATCATGGCAGATGAAACATGGAAATAAGGTTTATTTTGCATCCAAATGTCTCAAAACATGTGAAAATTTGGTCACTAAGGGTCGTATCTTCTAACTTGTCAACCAAATTGATGAACCATCTATGTGGACACATTGAGATAAGAATTTTTAGGATATAATGACCATTGTATAGTTTCATTTGGCCCTTGGTAATGAAATTTATAGTTGACCAGAGGAATCCCTTAAGAGAATCAACATGTCCCTTGAATGTTGAAAAAATAATAAACTTCCATCATGTGTTATAAGAGAACCGTGAGGGACAGATAAGAACCATAAGATATTATACGTGCAAGGATGAGTCCTATAAGAAATTCTAGGGGTATTTTATCTAAATAATGATGGACAAGACATGATAATGATGTTTCTCTCATAGCTAAATATCTCAGAACATGCCAAACATTGGTCATCGAGGGTTTTATATTTTGACACATCAACCCAATTGATAAACCATCTCGGTGGACACTTCAAGATAGGAATTTTTAGGCTATAATGACCATTTTATGATCTTGGTGGGCCCTTAGAATTGATATTTGCATTGATCAGAGGCATCCGTTAAGATAATCCCCTCATCCTCCAGTGTGTAGAAAGAGTAAACTTCCATCATGCATTGTAGGATAATCATGAGGCATAGAGATTAATCATCATCTCCTACACATACAAGGATGAATCCTCTAAGAGAGCATAGAAAAGACTATTTTCACTTTTTCTTGAAAGGATGAATAGAGATAAGGTGAAAAAGGAATTGCTTAAGGTAGATGAAACTAAGATAAATTATTTTGGCTTCTCTTTATTTCAAGAAGATAATCTTCTCTACTCACGACACCCAAAATCATGAAGGTGGAAGCTCATCTAGTGTGACTAACCTACATTTAAATTGTTATTAAAAAATTTAAATATAAATAAACACAATCACAAAATATTTTAATATTAAAATAAATTAAAGCAAATAAATTTAATATTTTAATTTGAAACACTAGAAAAACCTAATAATTCAATCTAATATACCGTCAAGATGAGCTCTATTTCAAAGTGTTTCAATCATCACTTCATGGTCAAATTCATGCACTTTACATAAAGTTATATTTTGATTTTTTCCATGATATTTGATCGTTTAAATATTTGTAGCAATAAAAAGGTTTCAATAATGAAGTGTCATCCTATGTGTTTCAAAGTCCTCAAATAATAATTGTTTTATTTTTGTATGATAGTACCTATGAAGCCAGGTTCCAATAACCACTATAGATCTAGTGGGATAAATTAGCTCTTATCGATCGATAACATTTGTGGTTAATTTTTTTTCCTTTACACAATGACACAAAAAGTAGTATGTTCGCTCATCATTATTCTTAGGTGCAATGACTAAAAAAACATGCCCTACATTTAAAGTATAATCAAATTGTAAGCACATCTACAAAAAAAATATCACTAATATCTAAGGTTGGATATTTAATTAAATAATAAATTTTAATTGGTTACATAAGATATGTGATGTGGTGAAAGTCAAATGATGATGCCATTTCATGATATATTAATTATTAGAGTGAATGGCTACTCTCTATAGGTAATATGGGTTTAAAATACCATTCATTAACCCATTATTTTGACTCACATTCATTCCAATTAAATTCAATACATGAGGAATAAAAATATGCCATATCCATAGTATTAATAGTCCATGAACTTGAATTTGAGCTTTGAATGGAGTGGAAAACACTCGATCTAGGTACTATAATGCAATATTCATATATTCCCTTATGTTGATCCTCTATTAACCAAAAGAATCTTCGTACATGAGAATATTTATCTGATCTAATACAAATATTTTCATTAAACCAAGCCACAATACTAGAAATATCAATCAAATTACCACCATCCTTGTTCTTTTATTGCTCTCTTTAAAGGTCTCTTTTGACACATGCACTAGCACCATCATGTTCCCCTTTTCCATGCCTAGCCTTAAAGAAGATAAAAAAATGTTGAATGCCATTCTTCTTATGCATTTTTCTTAAATAGTAAAATATTCAATAATTCTTAAACTTCCCTACATAATTGTCTAAATAAATTTAGTGTGTATAAAACATGATTTATATTGCATTTATATTCATTTAAAATATCTCAAAATAACCCTACATAAACTTTGGAGAATGTGATCTATCATCACTCATATAAAAATTGTACTCCCTCAAAATCTTTTTGTTGTCATTTGTTCTATCTGGTGCATGTCTAAATGTAATATGAATAAAAATTCCAACTTGAATTGAATTATAATATTGGGATTGAACCTCATTATGTGGTTTTAGTGTCTATTTCTCAGTAAAATCCACAACCAAAATAATGGTTCCAACTAGGAAATTATCCTTGCATGCTTTGAATTGATTGTCTAACCATTTTGATTTGTGTATGTCTTGCATATTGGTATATAATATTATTTATGAATTCAAACATAAAATCACATACAAAAACTTTGGTTATAACCAATTAAAATCTTGATGAATATTTTCTATCTTTTAACACATACTTAATAGATTTGTACTTCTTATAATCATTTAGTTGCTTTCTAAATTCATGTGAAATATCTTCATGTAAAAAACTCATCAAATTTGATAAACCACCATAGATTTTACATGTTAAATATAAACATTATTTGGAAAAAAAAAAAAATCCCTTAGGTCTTTGATATAAAAGACTTTGGATTAATTCTCCTGATGTTTTAGGTGGGGAAGACACCATACATTCCTGCAAAATCTCATCAGTATGTAAAGTAAAATATATATAATGAAAAACATAAAAATGCATATAAAATTTAACATGTACCTTAGAACAACATGTAGTGTCTTATAGGTTTATTTTAACATAGAAAGGATTACACATCTCAAATGACCTTTGGCTAATTATCAATTGGCCATTAAATTTTTCAATAAACTATTTATTAAATTCTATTTGCATCATGTCAAAAAACGTTTTACATGTGGCTCATAATTTTTTGAGTATTTTATTATTTTAAAAACATCTTTTACATTAGATGATACCCTTGTGTTGTCGTGCCAAAAAAATTAATGAATTGTTTTGTTCCTTCAACTAAGACCTTATCTTTTTGTGGGTGTCTGCCACTAAATTCCCAATAATAGAAGAGTGAAGTGTCATCAAGCCTATTTATTATTTTAATGGATTTTATTAGATTTTTTATATTTAATTTTAAGATGTTAGTGCCCAAAATTATACTAAAGTAATTAGGACCTTGTCAAGTATAAATGCCTAAGTCCTCAGCCCGTGTCATATTTTCAAGTGTTCCTTCAAAGGTCAAGTTTCTTAATTAATCGATTAGGTGTTAATATGGTCTCCACTTAGTGTGTTTTAAGCCTTAGGTTCTTCAAGTTTTTCTTTGGGATATTTTTATAGATGGAAATATGTCTTCAAGATTTTTGTTCATGAAAAAAGTTTGAAGACTTATTTTCATCAAACAAATTGTCTACAACAAAAAACCTGATAAAGTCTATTAAATTTGAGTAAAATCTATTTCCCTATTTATTTTGGTCACTTATAATCGATAAAAGGTCTAATATAATTGTTATATTCACCCTTTGAGGATATTTCTAAGATCTCCTCATCCAAGTTTCAAAATAGAAACACTTCTAGGCTTGTGGGTAGCCGAAGGATGAGGTGAATCTCTAGATAGGGCTAGTTCTCTTGATGTACCACTTTTGACCATAACTACAACTAAAATTTTGGGGGGGAAATGGAGAGAGATAACTAAAATAAAACTATCCTAAGTTGGGTGATATACCAAATAATATGATTACTTCCAACTAGTAACATGTTACATATGATAACAAAGGACTAACCAAACATACACTCCTTCAATCTACATCTTCTCACATCAATGTTATATTATGATGTTACATATGAATGTGTAAAGCTAATAATACTATAAAATAGGCCTTGAATGGAACTAGTGAATAGACTAACTCACTCAATCCTTGATATTTCCTAGAACACTTCACATTCGCTATAAGAAGAAGTTTTTCAACTGCAAATAGGATGAAAGAATGAGATGACATGTTAAGGAATCCACAGTATTCACTAAGAAAGATACAAAAATTCAAGTATAACACACTATGAATAGTCATGAAGAGGTAAGCATTAAGTATTATTATTGATAAAATGGTATATAAATGAGTACGGATTCACCATACTCAGGTGGATCATAAGTTACAATGGCCAAAATGTCTTTTTGTTATAGAATATGAGAGAGAGAGAGAGAGAGAGAGAGAGAGAGAGAGAGAGAGAGAGAGAGAGAGAGAGAGAGAGAGAGAGAGAGAGAGAGAGAGAGAGAGAGAGAGAGAGAGAGAGAGAGAGAGAGAAGTAAAATGGTCACAAGGACACTTGTAAAGATAATTAAAAAATATAATTTATCATGAGAATAGTATATGAGATGAACCATGCAAGGTTAGGAAGTAAACCTCATGAAAAATTGCATGAAACACCTCATTTTGGCTTTAAAAACTACCTTCATGATTTGGACCTATTTGAACATCCAAAAAATGATTAGGGATATGTTTGATTATTAGAATGAATTGAAAGGGTTTCAGGCATGCCTCTTCATGAATTGGTTGTATGCTTGGTCCTCTAGAAACTTTTGGAGATGATCCATCATCATCTACAGTCCAAAAAACTCCTCCTTTATGTACCCTACACACTTGGCCTCAAATTTAGATTTAGTTTTTCATGAAAATATATAGGAATAAGGCGATGAAAATTTTAATGACCTTCCATGGACTTATAAATATTATGGACACATTTAAATGAGCTCACTTGAAGTTTTTCACCCTTCTCACAAACTTGTCCACTATGCCATTTTTGATTGGATGAGATGAGATCTATTTTTTTCACACTTATAAATTTTTTCAAGGAATTAAATGGCCATAATGAGTTATTAAAATTCATAATATTAACTCAAACCTTTATTTCATCTTCAACTCCTATAGACTACAAAACACACAAAATAATCAAATGTACCCTATTTTTTACCCTATCCACACAATTATGTGTAGTTAAAAAGCATGGGGAGTAGCTTGATAAGAGTATTGTACAAGTTTAAAACATAATCCTAGTCAAAATAATCCATTAGAGTAGTTATCCAACTCCATTTCTCCAAACTAGTCACTAGTAAGGGTTTGTAAGGGTTTTATCTTATTTCCACTCTTAAGGTTTACTCATAAAAACTTGACATTGGAAACTCCAACTAATTCCACAAAAATTATCTTAAATGACCCTATTAACCTACTTATACTCCATTGGCCTCCATGAAAATCATCAAAAGATAAATGAGCACTAGAAATCACCTTATCAAACTTGTTTTCTTGTTTCTTGTAGGTCTGAGTTGGTTTTGGGCTCAAAAAAGGACTTATTTGTGATTGTTATATAATTTTAAAGCATTCACATACATTTAATGACCCTAAAATAATTTTATAATGGGTTAGGAATCATATCTCATGTGAAAAGTGAAAGTAGCTCCCCATTTGGCTTTTAGGCCTAAATTTTGCCTAGTAGGCCTACCTACAGTCTTGTGGTTTAGACCATCCAATCGATTTTTTTTTGAATTTTAATATATATATATATATATATATATATATATATATATATATATATATATATATATATATATATATATATATATATATCAACTATTTTTTTCACTAAAAACATGTTCCAATAATTTATAAATATTTCTTATATTTAAAAGTGAAAATGAACTCTTGTTTGGAATTTAGGCATACCCTTGCCTCATGAGCCTGTCTGTAACCTTAAGAGTGTAGGGTACCCTATTGAATTAAATTTTTTTTTGCATGTTTTAAAATATTTCCCTAGATATTTTACAACTCCCCACACTTCTTTTAAAGGTTCAAACATCACCTGGTTCATCTCTTTGCCTCCATTTCCAAAACTACAAGGGTATGTACCTAAGGGAAAGTACCCTCTATCTGAGACAAAATAAAGGGTACTTACCTTATTTTCTATATAAAATTCATATTATATGGCATTAATATATTTTTAAAATTTTTATAAACAAAATTTTATCTCTTTAAAAGGTCATTTGACCTTCCAAAAGACTTGAGACCCATGATAGACTATATAAGAAAACACAATGTGCAAGGTTCCTCATGTGAAATTTGTGTTATTGGTGAATATCCATTTATTTACTTTTTTTATATCGTGATAAATAAAAAATAATATCATGATCATATTTTTAGGGAATAACATCTCTATTTTTTCTCTAACCTTCCACATGCTCTCTACACTCTTGCTTAATCAACACTTAGTGTGTTACCCTGACTGTGTCCTACTCCTTTGACACCATGCCTTTAGGTGAAAATTTCATAGATGTTTTTTGATAGTGTTATGAGACTCTTAAGATATACCATGGTAAATTTTTTAGTGTTTTGACCTACTAATTCCATATTGAGTTGAGTCCATGCCAAAAACCTCAACTTGTTTCTCTCTGCCCCTCATAGTCAACTACAGTTGATTGTGTGGGGCCTGTATGTGTCTTATATCTAATTTAGGCATTAAATAAATTAAATAAATACTTATTTAAAATATCCATGATCATATACCTATGATTTCAACTTATTCATCATTTTTGTAACATACTAGTCACCAAGGAACCATATCCCTCTAGCTCACTATTTCATACAGTCACATAGTTGGTTGTAGGTGTATGCTTCAAAGTTTAAGACATTTTTAGGGATAGTTATCCCTTGGTCGTGATGTTTTGAGACTCTCATTTAAGATTTAAATTCACATATAACTTTTCATAGTTTTATTTAATATTAATCAGCTAAGACATCACATAGCTACTATGTTTTAGACACTATTTGCATACCCTACTATAGATGAATATTTGAATGTTGGAACACCTGTAGATGCATGTTGAACCCTTAAAAATAACCACTTAACTCGAATTTATGAAATTTTAGGTCAAAATTATTATTTATCAATCATTTAGGAATATTACACTATGGTTTCAAGGACTAATTGCAATCTTAGGTAAAAAAGAGGCTTTTTAGGACTCAGACTTGTAGATGTTAATGGAGGAATTTTGTGCCTTTGTTGATAACTTTAGGACCTTACATTACTACCTTTTCTTGGTTTTTGCATTCCAAATTTGGAAAATTCACTTTAAATTCTAGATAATAAAAATTATTCTCATTTAGGTTCTCCAAGAATTTGTGACACTTCTTCATATGACACTAACAAAACAATTAGGTGCTCTATTTTGCACTCTTTGGGAAAATTGGCCTAAATCTATCATCTGACTTCAGAGCATGTTTTAAACCTAAATATTGTCAATATATACTCTCAAAAATATATATCATGCTTTATATAACACATCAATACTTTAAGGGAATCTTCAAATTATGCTCCAACACTTCAAAATGATGTTACAATTCCCAACCAAGTCACATGTAGGTGTGTATTTTACTATATAGGCAGTAAAGATGAGAAAGTTGGCAAGATATATGGTTTATGAGGTTAAAATGAGAATTGAGATCCTTAAATTATTCTAAAAATATATATTTCATTGGCAATACCTCACTCAAATCAAAATATCTTCTTCAACATGTTAGCCTTCATGAGATACCTATACATGTTCATTAATGATAGGTGACTATGTAGAAGTATAGTGGATAGAATTTGAAAAAGGTATGCTGATGAATTTTATCATGATCCTACATGATCCCACATAAATCCATAAAATTAGTGTTTATATTTATGATAATCTTGGTGCAAGTCTCTAAACACATGTTCCAATGTGAAAACCCTTTACAACCAAAAGCTACAGGGCAAACAATGATGTCTAGTGACTATTAGTGTGGTATATGAGCTTGAAAAATATGAGGATTACATTGGAGAATAAATTTTTAAGGTAAATGAAATCTATATAACACTTAAAGCATGTTAAATATCATATCATAACCATATAAAACCATGAACAAGCATGAAGTTCCTAAAAATGGTGAAAATTGCCTGTAACTCAAAAAGGTGTATCTTCTTATAAATTTGAGATACTTGAATCATTAAAACACATTAAAACATGAAAATAAGAATGGAAACCATTTTATGAGGAGATCAACATCATCTGGAACCAACCTAAGAAACTATTTTTTATGGACTTGCGCAAAATGGAGCAAAACCTATAGGGTATATGAAACAACAAGCATAAAAGCGCAATCAACTTCATGAGGGTGGTTCATAAATAACAAGCCACCATTATTCAAAATATTGTAATGGAAATGAATTTCCTTGATTTTATTTTTACCTCCCCAAGGAGTTTTACCTAAAACCTCTTTATTTGTCCATACTAAGCATGAACCTGAAGATTGCTTTTGCTTGCCAAGAAGGGTGAAAAAGGAGTAGAATGGTTTTAGAATAGTTTTGACACTTTCAGAGCATTTAAAACATGTATTTGATCTTGGGGAAGATGAATATATATTACATGATATTTTACCTCATGGAACACTTCCCCATGGGCCATAAAAGTGTTAAACTCACAATTTTTCCCAAGAAAATAGCTTTTTATTTTCAAACACCTACCACTTTCAGTTACCAATAGTTGATTAAGACCTCTTAGGATATATGTCATGTGACATCAATGCTTATAACTATTGATTTTTATAATTACCTCACAATTACTCTTCAGCTTTGATGAATACTTCTCATTTTAGGATATAAAGAATCTAAGGCATAAGTTGCAGTTTGTGACAATTTTATGATGCTTGTGGTGGAATATAAGTAGAGTATGGGAAATATCTATAATATTTGTTTAATTTGGTGGTTGGGAGCCACTAGGGTCTATATATTTGTGATTTTTATAGCCAACAAGTTAATCTAAATGGATATTAATAAAATGAGGTGATCTTTGATAAAGAAAATAGAAAAAGGAATCGAAAGGTAGAAAAGAGAATGTGATTAAAAATTACCCTCTCCAATATTATGACCAAGTTATAATTAATTTGAGAATACATGAACCAATTTGTGGTTTAAAATAGTATAAACTTAGATTTAATCACAAAGTAGGCAAGCTTCAAAGGAGATATATAAACCACAAGTAATAACCAATTTTACTCTAAAAATTTGCTACTGTAACCTAAATAACATATGCACATCCAAATGCAGAGTAAATAAAATGAAGTATTCATAACATATTTTTAGTTAATCTAGCATTAGCATAAATTAATATCCCTATGACATAAAATGTAGCTCAAAATGTAAAGAACCATTCAAATTTAAGACAATAATAAGCAATTGAGAGACACCATTAGCTTTTAACAAACTATTTAGACAATCTTTTCAGAATTCCTTAGTTATATTAAATGCTCTTTTGTATATAAACTACTTGGAGTCTCTCTCTTTACAAAATGGTAACCTTTAACTATTTATAGGAAACATAGTATACTGATTATATTTTCAAAATATCCATGTGTATGATAAAAACAATTGTCCTTAATACAAATATTACAATTCAAAAGGATTTCTAGTCCAATTTCGACAAAAAGACTAATATATGCTAAATAGACTAGCATATATTACAAAAAATATTATTTTATGTTACATTGGTGGGTCCCTTAGGTTAATGTTTCAAGATTTTATTCACCTTAGTATATTGTTCTCCAATTAACTCAAAATGTATTGTAGGATTCATCAAACAATCTTCTTCTTGACCTGCTAATGTGTTAAATTATTTTTCACTCTTGGCTTTAAGTTCCTGAATGCACTGGGCATCTACAATATGCTTCCCTAATGTAATGATGATATCAAGGACCTTTCAATTGTCTTTAAAAGTCTAGCCTTATTTTCTTGATGTTTTGGAAGAAGGTACTGACCCTTTCCTTGAAATCTTCATCATCCATTAGGCCTATGAAATTGGTCTAAGAAGGGTTTACCAATAGTGCCTTTAAGACCTCCATCCTTGCTATTAAGCCTTTATCCTCCTCTATAAAGTTGTTGACACTATCACACCAACTGCTCAAGTATAATATCTTATCTTTAATGACTCCTAGGAGGACATGAAAATGCTTCAACTTGATGATCTTGATGCCTTAGACCTACTTAGTGTTATGGACATTAATCAATTTAGTTGCCCAATCTTTAGAGTTTTTCCACTAAGTGAGTAATGCCTTTGCTTTCCCAATTTTATGGGTCAAGGTATTTTATCTAAGTTTCAGGGCCTTCAACCCTTTAAATTTTTCAAAGAAGTACTAATTCATTAGTTTCATTACATCCTCAGGGACTAGAAATGCAACCTATGCTTTCAAGTCTTTCTTCTCCTTTTCTAGATTGGTGATCCTATATTGCATCCCCTAGATTCCAGCCAAGGTCATTGATGATTGGGCCATCACCAAACTTTCCACATCCTCTTAATGGATGGTATGTTCCCCTACTACTTACCCTTGTATAGGAGTTAGGCCTACAAAAGGTTCCACCTTTATAAAGGTGAACTCCTTGATGCCAATGGTATCTTTATTGGTTGTCACCCTTTCAAACCCTGTTGCATCTAGATTATACATGATAGTGGCTACTAGTTCATAGAGCTTGGGTGTCTTTGAGGTTTCAATCCAAGTTCCACTTGATGCTCCTAGATCTTTTATTTTCTTTCCACTTTCTTTAGCTACTTTAATAATTCTTCTTTCTTCTTGTTCCTTCATGAGTTACTTGATCTAGGGTTTGACATTATCAAGGGAATCTCTACCTATAGAGCTAGTGACTTCTAATGAGTGTGATTGGGAATGAACCTTTTGGATTTTACCATATATAAAATAGTTAGGAATGATAGGTCCATGTATGGGAAACTCATCACTAAACAAATTTACTTCAGTGGTGGGATGGGTACATGTTACCTTTGGTCTTTTGGAGGACCTAGGGACAAGGTCTAGCTCAACTTCCCTCTTCTTTTGTGTGATATGGAACAATTCCAATGCCACTTATTTTCCCTTCTTTTCCTCACCTCAATTGTGGCTTCCTCATCTTCTTGATTAGACCCATAGGTCTCTGCAAGTTCCTTAAAGAATTCTTCCACTATCTCATATGGTTCTAGGGCAACCATATCAAAGTATTCCACTAGAGATGATGGTTTTGGAGGCTAAGCTAATGATGAAGGGACTTATCCTAGCCTTTCTTCTAGTTTATTCTCACCTGGTCCTTTAATTGGTATTATTTATTATTGAGGCTAACTTGGAGGTGCACTAGAAGTAGAAGGTAGTAGATGATATTGCAATGGGTTTATTTGCCATCTCTCCCTAGCTAGATTATCCTCTCTTTTTAGTCTATGTTCAAGCTTGAAACCATGCTTCTTGAACCTAGAAAGGACTTCCTCAAATTCTACAACTTTGGTGTAAAAATGGCCATATGGACCAACCCTATGCTTTTAGGTTACTTTGGTTAGTTGATTTGACTGCAAATGAGGGACAACCTTATTATTGGGGTCCCATTCCTTTAGGTCATCCTTTTGAAATTAGAAAGCATCCTTATGTCTGGACATGATGTCCAATTGTTTCTAGTCCCACATAAAATTTCTCCCAATCAAGAATGGGAAGAAATGTAGAATGCCTTTCCTATTCTCCTTATAGACATTATCAATTCCTTAAAATATTTGGTGAGAAATTTATTGCTAAACCAACTTGAGAGGACATAGATAGACAACCTAAATGGTTGGGTCATGATCCCTTCTATTCTAATAATGGTGCAATCTGGATAGTACCAAATATCTCTTGTGAGTTCAACATACTTCTTGACAAGAGGGTGCAACCTAAGCATGGGGTTCCTTGTGATATTGGTGACCAAAGTAGGGTGTATGCAATCACAAATGAAATGCATATGAACTCTATACTTGAAGATGTGCAACTTTACATAGTGATGGGAAATGGTAATTTTACTCTGGGAGGACCAATTCTTGACACTAAGAATATGAGTGGATGCCATTAATGAGTCCAATAGATAGGACATCATGGTGAATTATTGGATTTTCAATTTCTTAATGACATAAAATTGTCTCCCTAAGTGGATGCTAATCAACTCTCTAATAGGTGGAGTTAGCTTCTATTCCACCATGAAATATATGTAGGAAACCCATCTGGGGTTGACATAGGTTGTGGTGGATGCACCTAAATCTCTACACGATAGGGTCATAACGATCCTCATACCTTCTCTAAATTTAATGACTAGGATTTTACCGTCATGGTTCTTGGATACATGAGTTCCTTAGATTAACCAAGGTCTCAGGATAGCATCAATATTATGCTAAGTAGTCCACTTTTTGATGCTGGGGAGGTCTATGTGAGCTCTAGGGAGTTTTTAGTAGCCTTAAATATCTACTGGGGAAATATAGGAAATTCTACTTGACCCTTCTTATTTAATGATCTAACCATTTTCTATTCTACAATAAATAAATAGGTGTGCAAGGATGTCAATGCAATGTAATACCTTTGGTTTAGCAGCAACTTAATGAAGACCTGTGATTTAAATTACAACTATGTCCTCAAACTTTATCTTGTTAACTACCACCCTTTTCTCACTAAATGATCAAGGCTATATCTCCTCAATTTTGAAGAAAATATTGGACCAATTCTTTATGCCATTGGTCAATGCTCTAGTGTCCAATTTAGTACCTCTAAAACACCTCCCTTTATGGTTTATAAATAGATACATGTCTATCTCTTCTTTCCACTATTGCCTTACCACTGCCATGATCTCAATTTCCTTGTAATATGACTAAGTATTAATGCTTAAGATGATACTTATATCTTTATTAATGTAATTATATTCTTAATAATCAAGTTTTGAGGCTTTAAGTCAAGTTATAGAGATTTAAGCTACTCTAGTAGGGTTTTTGAGGTTTTCATGGTTAAGGTGATAGTTTTCATAAATATATTCGTGCCTAAGATCTTATATATGACACCATTTATGTAAATTATATCTTTTCAAGCACACAAAATCTTAGGATCATCCTTTAATACTTACATGGAACTAACATGGACCTCCTTAAGCTTGTTCTCGTGGCACTCCCATGGGAATACCTTTAAAGATTAGCAATTGGATTTTAAATAAAGTATTTTATGTTAATCTATTGGACTAATATTCTAGGATGAATGTGAACCTTTGATTAAGATCTTAGAGGTCCTTTCTAGTGGGTCACTTGGGTCCTAGATGACTTGATTATGCCAAGTGGTGCATTCTAGATTCTTTGGGAAATGAATGGATGTAGTTCATCCATGTGTTGAGATATCAATCTTTGGGGTCCTTAGTTGAAAATTCCACCTTCACTTTGTGTTGTTAGATCAAGATCAGTGATTGAGTGAGAATCATTGATCATGATCCATGAGGTCGAAGTTGATTGGTTGAGAGGTTAGTTGTGGTTAAATTTGATGGCATCATTGATGTCAAATATGTCTTCATTAATGTCAAATGATGGGAGTAAAAATATCAAATTTAAGATCATGAGGTTCCTTTTACCAAATTACAATGTGCTATACATCATGTTATTGATGCTCTCAGGACATTGGGGTCAACATGATCCATTGTATCAAGCTAGGTGATGAATTTGAACCATGGATCATGATCCAAGAGGTCTTCTCTAATTAGCTTAGATTTGGGGGCTCTTTGATCTCACTCTATTGGATCAAGGTCATTGGGTAAACGTAGGTAGTTACATCTTGTAAGATGCATGAACACTAAGTTAGTCCATGATGCACATAGGCTTAAGTCGAGGGGTTAAACTTAGATTAATAGTATTAAAAAACACTATGGTCTAAGTTTTAATGTGATAAGCCTAAGGTTTAAACATTTAGAAGGTCCCTTTTTAGACTAAGGATAAAATTTTGGATGGGGTTTATTTTGTAGGCCTTACTAACATCAAATGGCATCCTCATGAATGTCAAATGATGGGTGCAAGGTCATCAAAATAAATGTTGTAGAAAATTTTATAGTGAGCAAGGTTTAACACATAGTCCATCCTAAGATGATCTCAAGCCATTGGATCGGGCCTCTAGGGAAGTGAGGACTGTTAGATCTGCATCCAAGTTAAGACATTAAATTAGAGCATGATACGCGTAGTGATTTAGACTAAAGTTTAGGATCCTTGAGACATCATTTATGTTGAACAAACACCAAGACATTTCAATATTAAAAATTAGGCTAAACTTTGATAAGGTCTTTGTCTAGGATCAAAAGGGGCTTGTGGACACAACATTTAACTAGGTTAGGACAGATTTAAAAGGGGAAAGGACCATAAAAGGGGACTTAATTATAATTTTACATCAAGGTTTGGTCATGTTTAAAAACATAACTAATCCTTAATGTAAAATTATACTTAGGGACTTTTTTAAAAAAGAACCAATACCCGCTAAACTTTCTCCCACAAAATTTTTAATTTGAACCCTTAGGGTTTTTGCTCAGGAACCCTACCTTCTTGCATGAAACTTGCACTTATTCATCCAAGGGTAATAACTAGTAGGGTTAAATCATAAATAATAATTAAACATGCAAGAACCCATCCTTTTTTAGGTGGATGATCTTCAACTTCATAAAATAATAACCTCATGAAAGCTAGACCAGGATATAGATGTTTTGAAACATTTACAAGGGTCCCTATTTTGTAAAGAAAAACAAATGGGGTATGTTGGTCCCAACAACAATGGTGAATTATAGGGGAAACATATCAATATGTTAAAAATTAGAAACACTAGTTTAAACCAACACATAAGTCATTTATCTCCTTTGATCCACATATCATTACTTAGGTTAATTTAAGGTTGAAACAAGATTTAAATGTGAATAATTCAAATCCTCATGTCAGAGCCTAAAAATTTTGTGTCTATGCTTTTATTCCACTTACTATTTGTCATGAGACTTATGGAAACAACATCCAAGTTCATATCCTCTTGACCATTGCATTTGACTTTGAGCATATTTAGATTTTTTTTAGGAATAATTGCTCTTAGTTCAAGGGAGGTTTGGGCATTGCTTTGCTGCTAGCCAAACATCGATAACCATGATAGAGATACCTTTAGCTTCATTCATGTCCTTGTTCCACTACCAGCTAAGAATCCATAACCTTGATGGATGTTGCCTAAATCACCTTTGACTTTGCATATTTTGATTTAGCATTAAGTCCCTTTTTGTGTCTTTTTACTTTTTAACAAAGGTTAGGATCTAGGATAGCCAAGTTTAAGGATTTGGTCAAATGTTTTGGCCTTAGGATAATCATCTTTAGTTGAAACCTTAATCTCAAATAAGGATGTATTTTAAGTGAAAACATGCATATGGCTTAACTTTTGAACTCTCCTTCCACATACATGATTCTTCTTATAAAAGAGATTTGGTCTTAGGTAATATGTTGGATTATTGTGGGGGGGGGGGTAGTTGAATTCCATGTGAGTCTTTTGAAAGTCTTTATATTGTAACATAATGACATATTAAAACCTTAGGTCCTCTTGTGCATGATTCATTCCATCATTTGAAATACTTGGATTTTGAGCAATTATAAGCAAGGATAGTCCACAAGACTTTATTAAAATAAAGGAGCACAATCAAGTAGAAAGGATAAAATCCAAAACAAATAGCCAGCAATAAACAATAAAACATAAGCAAAAAAATATATACAAGCCAAGTAGGAAAGGAAACTAACTAGCCTAAATACTCTAACTCTAAGAAATCTTATAGATGTTATTCCATGAAGACCCCTAGTAGAGTAGAATAAAATTAATACTTGAGGTATTGCCCATATGTGGGCAATGCGAACTCTACTCATTGAAGGTATTTTATCTTGAAATTGTTGTTACCCAAGGTCTATGAAATTTGGTATGGGCCAATCCACAATGGTGAAAACTTACCATGCTTGCCTTTAGGTTCTGATGCCTTGTCCCAAAGGAAGACTAGGTCTCCCTATTTGAATACCTTCACGTTGAAACTTTTGTCAAACCATCTGTTCATAGTTTCTTGATGCCTACTAAATTATACAAATGCCTTATCTCTAGCATCCTCCATCTAAATGATGTCCAATAGCCTGGAATTAGTAAGCTCTTGGATTTCTTCCATGTATTCTTGCATGAATGTGAACATAGATAATTAGAGGGTGATGGGGAAGATAGGTTATTAACCATACACCAAAAAAATGGTAAATACTTAAGTGCCTACTTGATCCTTATTCTATTATCCCATAATGCATACTTAAGGAGCTTATGCCATATTCTAGGATTATCTGCAGTAGACTTTTTCATAGCCTTCATAAGATTCTTGTTTGTAGATTAAGAAACTCCATTTCCTTAAGGATAATGATTCGAGTAAAACTTCAAAGAGATGCCATTATCATAAGCCCATTTGATCATTCAATTGAGATGAATGTAGATCCATTGTCACAAACTAAATAAACTAGGGTTCTAAATTTGGTGCAAATATTTTCTTCTAGGAAGTCGATCACTTCCTTTGTCCTACATTATTTGGTGACTATAGCTTCAATCCACCTTGTGCAATAATTTGTAGTAGCTAGGACATACTTATGACCTTTAGAGGAATTGGGATTAATAACCCATATAAATTCTAATACTCACTATGTAAAAGGTTTGTCTACCATCACATGTTGTAAAGGCATGGCTGCCTTTGGCTCTTTTGTGCTGAAAATATAGCATAAGATGCACTCTCTCACATGTTTGTGAGAATCCTTGAAAATGGTGGGCCAATAGTACCCAACCTTGAGAATATTATGGGTTTTGTTTCTCCCAAAAGGATGTCCACTATCTAGCTTTTCATGAAAAGTAGACAAGATTTGAGAAGCTTCTTCTTTGGACACACACCTTAAGTAGATCCCTTCAAATTTATTCCTATAAAGGAATCCATCTTTGATGAGGTAATGGGATGATTTGAGCCTTAAGGCTCTCCTTTGTTCTCTGGTGAGTCTTGGGGGACAACTATCTTTGATGAGAAGATGTATTAAAGATTCATACCATTCAGTGGGTTGGGAGTTTTGTTGATCCAATTGCATGACATGAACTTTGGGATTAGCATTGGAAGTCATCTTGATGCAGGAGCACCCTTATGATTGAAAATTTAATTAACATAGGATTTTTTTCCCACCATTTCTTTATTTATTTTAGTTTTCAAAAGTTGTCTATTTTCAATAAAAATAGAACCAGTATCTACCTCCGATGATGTTTAAGTCTGTTGAGGAAGATCTCTGGTGAACAGATTCTTCTTAAGATTAGAAGAGTCGTTTTCATTTGTTTTCTTTTTTTTTTTTTTGTTTGAGGCTATTGTGATTTAGCCTAATATAGGGTCGGTTAATAACCGTATGCTGGATATGGAGATTTTTGGTTTTTTTTTCTTTTTGGAAAAAAAATAGGGGATATGTGAGCAAGGGGCGCGAAGACACAGAGCAGAAAAAAGAAAGAGTTTTGAATGTCAACCCAATGTTGGATCTGTCATAAACATACAGGTCAAAGCGCATATATGTTGGGTTGCATATAACGGTGGAGTAATTTCGAAATGTTTCAAGTATAATTCTGGTTATTGTTGTTTTTTTTTTCTTTCTTTCAAAAGTTATGTTGAAACCGTGATATGGATGCCAAGAATTGAATAAACTGTTGTTGGGCCGCTCCAATATATGCCTATATGCGTATGAAATGTTGCTGGGCTGCTAAACCTCCTGACTGGGCCATGTAACTTGCTGGGACGCATTCAATGCTTTGAAAACATAAGTGACGTGGCAAACCATATAAGTTCTGCTTTGACAAACGTTGCATTCAGTTTATGAGTATATAAGTATGCAGCCGGGTTCATATTAGTATGTTAGATATCCTTGTGTTTTTTGTGTAATAGTGCGCCTGGAAAATGAAAGAAGATAAAATTTGATCCTATCACAATATTCTGACTGTTAATCATTATACAAATGATGCTTGGCGTCCAAATATAGGGAATGATTTTTATGTTTATTTTCTTTGTGAATGGCAATGAAATTCCAGCATCTATGTGTAATATCAGATGAAGACCTTTAAAAAATACTATCCAATTTATCTAAACTGTGGACTCTGTCAGAATATATACTTTATGTCTTCCATTTGAAGTTTTTCTGTTCATGCTTTAAGGATTAAATAGTGTGAAGAGTGGCTGTACCTACATCAATTTTGGTATCAGAGCCTGTGATCCAAGCCAAAGAGAAGCAGAACCAGATTGTGAACAGAAAACAAGATGGCCATGAGAATCAGGAACAGAGGTAGAGCTGGAGGAAGGAGACCTGGAGGACAGATTGCATTGGCAGAAGAGATTAGGAACCTGACATCTAGGCTGCAAGACCTGGAGATGGCTCAAAGAAGAGGTACTGACATGGGTGAAGTCAGTGACAGAGAAGAGGAGCCACCAGAAGATGAATTGGTGGTGGAAGAAGAAACAGCTGAGGAAAGGTTGATCAAAGCCATTATGAAGGTGAACACCAAGCCAAAAATGGAGGTTCCAAAGTATGAAGGTAATTTGAATGTTGAAGAATTAATTGATTGGATTAATGCATTAGATAAATATTTTGAGTATGAAGGGATTGAAGAAGATGAAAATAAAGTCAAATATGCCATGACAAGGCTAAAGAAACATTGTGGTGGGATGGAGTGCAAGAAGAAAGGAGAAGGAAAGGGAAGTCAAAGATCAGAAGCTGGGACAGAATGGTAGCAAAAATGAAAGGTAAGTTTATGCCTAAAGATTATCAAGCAAATCTTTTTAAGCAATTACAAAATTTGAAGCAAAAAAGAATTGTCTATGAAAGAATACACTGAAGAATTTTATAGGTTGACTATAAGATCAGGTCACATTGAGGATGACACAGAAAAGGTAGCCAGATACACCAATGGCTTGAAATTTGCCATTCAAGATGAAATTAGTCTTCTCATTCCTAAGACAGTTGAGGAGGCATATCAATTTGCCTTGAAAGCTGAGGAGAAGATTGCAAGGAAACAAACATCCTTCTCAAAAGGAAGGGGCAGGTTCAACAGAGGTAGAGGATTTCAAGGAGGTAGAAGACAGCTGCAAACATCTCATGAAGAGGCCAGCAGCTCACAAAGTTCAAGAGGCAGCTATACACCAAGAGGAAGAAGACCATACCAAGGATATCAGAGAGGAAGAGGAAGATTCATGGGCAAATGCTTTAAATGCAACAAGTATGCAGGGCATAGGGCATATGAGTGTTCAGAGAACCCTTCTACCAGCCATGACAGAAGTGTACATGTGATTGAAGGTGAAAAACAAAATGCAGAAGTTACAGCAGCTTATGAAGATACTCCAGAAGAAGGTGAGTCTCTTTTGATGAAAAGAATTTTATTAAAGCCAAATAAAGAAGTTGTAGAACCACCTCAAAGAAAAACTTTATTTAGAACCACATGTAAGAGTAAGGGAAAATGCTGTAAGGTCATTATTGACAGCGGAAGTACTGACAATCTTGTGTCAACTGAGATGGTGGAGAAACTAGGCTTGAAGAAGGAGGTACATCCTACACCTTATCAAGTCTCTTGGCTACAAAAAGGACACAAACTTTTGGTAAGTGAACAATGCAAAGTAGATATTCAGATAGGAACATATAAGGATCAGATTTTATGTGATGTCATGCCCATGGATGTATGTCATATCTTGCTTGGAAGGCCTTGGCAATTTGACAGGAAGGCCATACATGATGGAAGGCAGAATACATACATGTTTGAAAAGGATGGGATCAAGCATACACTTACACCATTGAAAGAAGAGGCTGCTGCTATTGTTGGACAGAATTCTAAAGTTTTGATAGTAAGTGGCAAAGAGTTTCTACATCAAATGAAGAAAGAAGAGGTAAACTTTGCTATAATTGGTAAGCCAAAGAGTGTAGTCACTAATACTAAGTTGATTGATTTGCCACTAGATATTCAAGATATGTTGAATGAATACATTGACATTGTGGTAAATGATTTACCTGATGAGTTACCACCATTGAGAGGTATTAGTCATCACATAGACTTGATTCCAGGAGCAAATCTTCCAAACAAGGCTGCCTACAGGTTGACACCAAAGGAGAATGAAGAAATCAAACATCAAGTTCAAGAATTATTAGACAAAGGATTGGTAAGAGAGAGTTTAAGTCCTTGTGCTGTCCCTACAGTGTTGAGTCCTAAGAAAGATGGGAGTTGGAGAATGTGTACGGACTCCAGAGCAATCAACAAGATTACTATCAGGTATAGATTTCCATTGCCACGAATTGATGATTTACTTGATTGTTTAAGTGGAGCTACATATTTCTCTAAGATAGATTTGAAAAGTGGTTACCATCAGATTAGGATAAGAGAAGGGGATGAATGGAAGACAGCCTTCAAGACTAATGATGGACTCTATGAGTGGTTAGTTATGCCATTTGGACTAACCAATGCACCAAGCACCTTCATGAGGCTGATGAATGAAGTGCTGAAGGAGTTCACTGGTAAGTTTGTGATAGTGTATTTGGATGATATTTTGGTGTTTAGTCAAACTAAAGAAGAACATTTGAAACATTTGAGAATGGTGTTGAGTAAATTACATGAGGAGAAGTTGCTAATAAATGTCAAAAAGTGCAGTTTTCTGAAAATGGAGTTGATATATTTGGGATTTGTGATTTCTAAAGAAGGATTGAAGATGGATAAGGAAAAGATTAAAGCCATATTGGAATGGCCTACACCCAAGAGCACATATGAGGTAAGAAGCTTTCACGGTTTGGCTAGCTTCTATAGGAAATTCATAAGAAATTTTAGTGGAATTGTTGCTCCAATGATAGATACAATCAAGGGTGATAAAAGAAGTTTTTGTTGGACTGAGGCTGCTGATAAGAGTTTCAGATTGTTGAAAAAGAAGGTAAATGAAGAGCCAATCTTGGCCTTGCCTGATTTTAATAAACTTTTTCAAGTAGAATGTGATGCTAGTGGTACTGCAATAGGCGCTGTTTTAAGTCAAGATGGGAAGCCTATAGCATACTTTAGTGAGAAATTAAGTGATGCTAAGAAGAATTATTCAGCTTATGATCAAGAATTCTATGCTCTTGTACAAGATTTGAAGAAGTGGAGGCACTATCTTTTGCCTAAAGAATTTGTTTTGTTCACTGACAATTATGCTTTACAATTCATTAGCAATCAGGATAAGTTGAATCAAAAGCATGTCAAATGGATTGAATTCTTACAAAGTTTCACATTCACTATTAAGCATAAGAAAGGACAATCTAACAAGGTTGCAGATGCCTTAAGCCGGAGAAATCTGATCATACAAGAGTCTCAAGTAAGTATTATGGGATTTGAAGATTTGAAGAAACTATATAAGGAAGATTCAGACTTTAAGGAACCATATGAAGCTTGCATGAATCCGGTAAGAGTTGAAAGAAGTCCCTGGATAGATTTCATGGTCCAAGAGGGTCTGCTGTTCAGAGGCAGCCAGCTTTGTATTCTCAAGAGTTCCATGAGGGAAAATTTGTTGAAGGAAAAACATAGTGGTAGCTTATCAGGTCATTTTGGGTAGAACAAGACATTAGCACAATTGAGTGCTCACTACTATTGGCCAGGTATGAGTAATGATGTTAAAAAATTTGTTGAAAGATGTAAAATATGCCAATATGCCAAAGGAAACAGTCAAAACACAAGTTTGTACCAGCCACTACCCATTCCAAATAGACCTTGGGATTCAATAAGCATCGATTTTGTACTTGGTTTACCAAGAACTCAAAAAGGCCATGATTCCATATTTGTTGTGGTAGATAGGTTTTCAAAGATGGCTCACTTTATTCCATGTTTCAAAACAAGTGATGCTACTCACATAGCTAATCTATTCTTCCAGGATATTGTTAGATTACATGGATTGCCTAGAAGTATTATTTCTGACAGGGACACCAAATTTGTTGGGCATTTTTGGAGAACCTTATGGAAGAAATTGGGAACACAACTAAGTTTCAGTTCAGCCTATCATCCTCAAATGGATGGCCAAACAGAGGTTGTCAATAGGAGCTTGGGCAACATCTTGAGAAGCCTGGTAAGTATGCATCCAAAATAATGGGATCTTGCACTTGCACAAGCTGAATTTGCCTATAATGATTCTCCTAACAGAAGTACAGGATTGAGCCCATTTCAAATTATGTATGGAATGCATCCAAGAGGCATGTATGAGTTAATAAATTTAAGCAGCATGGAGACAAGAAGCGCTGATGCGGAAGAATTTGCCAATGCTATGCAAAATTTGCATGAACAGGTAAAGAAGAAACTTGAAGAAAATACCATCAAATACAAGCTAAGGGTAGATAAAAAAAAAAGAGATGTCAGTTTCAATATAGGAGACCTTGTTCTTGCTCATCTCAGAAAAGAGAGGTTTCCAAAGAAAGAATACAACAAGCTGAAGGTAAAAAAAATAGGACCATGCAAGGTAATAAGGAAGTTTTCAAATAATGCATATGAAATAGAATTGCCAAAGGAGATTGGAATCTCTCCAATTTTTAATGTTGCAGATTTATATCCATACAAGGACGAAGGACAACCAGACAAAGAAACAAAAACAGAGGTAGATGAAGTTATCCAATGGGAGCAGTAACTACCAAAGGAAGTGCCAAAGGAGATTGAGAGTATTCTGGACAAAAAAATAGTTAAAAAGATAAGGGACAATGGAGGAATCTACCAGCTGAAGATGCAACATGGTTGACTACAAATGACATCCTTAAGCTGGGCATCAGCGAAGAAGAACTGCTGAAGAAAAACAACAAGTGAAGAATGCTTCTTTTGCTCTTTGGAAGAATGATGCAGGAGCACCCTTATGCTTGAAAATTTAATTAACATAGGATTTTTTCCCGCCATTTCTTTATTTATTTTAGTTTTCAAAAGTTGTCTATTTTCAATAAAAATAGAACCAGTATCTACCTCCGATGATGTTTAAGTCTGTTGAGGAAGATCTTTGGCGAACAGATTCTTCTTAAGATTAGAAGAGTCGTTTTCATTTGTTTTCTTTTTTTTTTTTTTTGTTTGAGGCTGTTGTGATTTAGCCTAATATAGGGTCGGTTAATAACCGTATGCTGGATATGGAGATTTTTGGTTTTTTTTTTCTTTTTGGAAAAAAAATAGGGGATATGTGAGCAAGGGGCGCGAAGACACAGAGTAGAAAAAAAGAAAGAGTTTTGAATGTCAACCCAATGTTGGGTCTGTCATAAACATACAGGTCAAAGCGCATATATGTTGGGTTGCATATAACGGTGGAGTAATTTCGAAATGTTTCAAGTATAATTCTGGTTATTGTTGTTTTTTTTTTTCTTTCTTTCAAAAGTTATGTTGAAACCGTGATATGGACGCCAAGAATTGAATAAACTGTTGTTGGGCCGCTCCAATATATGCCTATATGCGTATGAAATGTTGCTGGGCCGCTAAACCTCCTGACTGGGCCATGTAACTTGCTGGGACGCATTCAACGCTTTGAAAACATAAGTGACATGGCAAACCATATAAGTTCTGCTTTGACAAACGTTACATTCAGTTTATGAGTATATAAGTATGCAGCCGGGTTCACATTAGTATGTTAGATATCCTTGTGTTGTTTGTGTAATAGTGCGCCTGGAAAATGAAAGAAGATAAAATTTGATCCTATCACAATATTCTGACTGTTAATCATTATACGAATGCTGCTGGGCGTCCAATTATAGGGAATGATTTTTATGTTTATTTTCTTTGTGAATGGCAATGAAATTCCAGCATCTATGTGTAATATCAGATGAAGACCTTTAAAAACTACTATCCAATTTATCTAAACTGTGGACTCTATCAGAATATATACTTTATGTCTTCCATTTGAAGTTTTTCTGTTCATGCTTTAAGGATTAAATAGTGTGAAGAGTGGCTGTACCTACATCACATCTAGACTAGGACCTAACATTTCACCAATTTGGACATCTTAATCTCTATATCATACTCTTGTAGTATTTCCATCCACTTGCCTCTTCTTTCCTTAAGCTCATTTTGACTTAACATAAGCTTTGTGGCTGGGTTTGGTAAGATGGGATGTTAAGGATGTAATGCTAGAAATTTTTTCATTACCTTCACCAGTGCATAGGCCTGCTTATGAATCAAAGAATATGTTACCTCTATATTTTTGAAATTGGTGCTCATGAAGGCTATAGGGTGGTCATTTCCATCCACATTTTGAGTCAAGAATAAATCCATGGTGTGGTGAAAATCAAATGAATACAAGTAAAAGTCTTTTGAGAAGTTAGGACTTATCAAGACTGGGCCTTGATGATTACTTTTTTGATGTTAGAAAAATATTTCTTGGATTATTCATCCCAAAAAAATTTAGCATATTTCTTGAGCATATCATTTAGACATTTGATAATCTCAATAAATCTTGAGATAAAATTCCTCACAAAGTTAATTTTATCAAATAATAACTTTAGCTGCTTCTAACTATTGGGTAGCTCAATCTTGGAAATGGTCTCCACTCTCTCAGGATCTATGGAAATCCCTTCTTTGGTGATGACATGCCCCAATAATTTTTATTTAGTGATACATAATATGCTTTTCTTTGGGTTGAGATATATACCATACATCCTACACCTTTCAAACACTTGATTTAGGTGAATGAAATGGTCCTCAATTCTTGGAAAACACTATAAGATCATCCATTTATATGATGATGCATTTACCCACTAGACCTTAGAAACAATAGTCCATGGCCCTCTAAAAGGTGGCTCTTACATTAATCAATCCAAATGGCATTCTTTTGTAAGCATATGTTCCCCACTTGGTAGTGAAATTTGTTTTCATCCTATCTTCCTAAGCAACAAGCACTTGGTTATATTTAAAAAATCCATCCAAAAAGGACATCATGGATGATCTTAAAACAACCTGTATGACTTATTCAAGAGAAGGTAGGGCATAATTTTTCTTTTCAAATGCTTTATTCATATTTCTAAAGTCTAAGCATAATCTTATTTTCCCATTCTTCTTTTTGACTAGGAACAGGTTGGCAACCCAAGTGGAGTGCCTAATAGGAAACACAATCCTTGCATCTAGCACATTCTTGACCTCTTCAAAGATCATGGGTTCTAAGATAGGGTTGACTAGCCTTTTTTTTCTATCTAAAGGGTTTTCAAATATCCTTGAGACATATATTATGATTAATAACCCTTGGATCAAATACTTTTAGATCTTCATAGGACTAGGAAATTACATCTTTATACTTTATAAGCAACTCCCTAGCCTTTCTATTTTCCATTTTAGTGCAATCCTTTCCTATCCTTACTTACTAGGGTTGATTATGTGTGATGATATCTACTATATGATAGTCCTTACCATTTACCTTGGGAAACTTAGGTGTTTCAATAATCTTGTCATGACTAAACAACATTTGTAATGAGATCATCCTTTTAGGTATCTTATTGTCATTTATTTGGATGATTTTACCATTAAGCTTTCTTTTATAATAACTTTCATCATCTTCATCAATGATGTGAGCTTCAAAGGCCCCAAAATTGGTCAAGAAATCTAGAATTTGTTGATCATAATTAAAGACTTGAGAATGAATCACATTATCTAGGACTGAGGGGCATGTCATTAGCTCAATACTGAGGTTAGGGGAATAATGATTGGGCATAAGGTTAGCTACAATAGAGGTCAACTCATTAGTAGTTTTATTTTCTTCCCTAGGGATATACATGATGTTCAAAGCATCAAAAGATTCCATCAAGTTCCAAAATATAAACTTGTACCTCTTAAGGTAAGATAGATTTTATTGGTACTTGATCCTTAATTGATTGACCACCAGTTCAGAATCCCCACAAACAAGAAGTTTACTAGCTTTATGCTTAATAACAAGTTGTAATCTTAGAATGAGAGCTTCATACTCATCCAAATTATTAGTGCATGGGAACTATAACGTATAGTATGCATGGTATTAATTTTTTGTAGGGTCTATCAATACAATACTAACCCTTGATCCTAATTTTCACTTGGCATCATCAACATACAACTTCCATAGGCCAAGTAAAGGAGGAGGGTCTATGGAACTAGGCTCTTTATAGTGTATAAAGTGAAAAGTCCTAGATTAGAGTCAAGGAAGTTTATCTTTTCATTGAAAATACTGTATTATATTATCATATGTCTCATCCTTGGTTCTCTTTTTACCCTTATTTGATTTTACACACTTTTCCAAGGCAACCATAAGTTGGAGCAGTCAGTAGACATGTATCCATTCAAGGCCTTATTCCATTCTCTACTCAAAATCAAACCATAAGCACTGGGAATATATACAACTTTTATGTCAATGAATTTTTGAACACTTGGTTCATTAGATAACTACATATGTACATTCAATAACTCCCCAATGTCTTTCACTCTTGACTTATCCAATTGTGTGACCACCCTATCAGACTTGATTGTGGTCAACCCAAGTTATTCACATATCCCAATAGGCATGATGTTGGTTGAGGATCTAGATTATAAAAGGCAATTATGGACATTCTTCCCAAATATCATAACTATAAGCAAGAAGTGTGGGGACTCTACTTTGGTTACTTGAATAGTCACATTCACACTATCACTCTTAAGAGGCTTCCTAGGTTTCTTGGACAAGGATTCCAAGAGTAAATATATTTGTTCTTTAATTTGAGTTAGCTCATGTAGAGTAATATTATCTTTAATGTTTTTCATATCTTCCATAATGTTGTAACTACTTTTCCTTGAAGGTTCAATAGTAGGTTTAGAAAACCTGCCCTTAGGTGGTTCAGAATCATTCTTTGATGTGGTGTCTAGAGGAGTCCTATAATTGTTAGTGGGAGTGGAAGTAGTCAATGGATGATTTTTTTCTCTATTTATCATAGGGTATGTCTTTAATAATTTATAGATGCTTGAATCTCTTCAGAGATATTCTCAGGCTCATTATCCTCTTAAAAAGGGAATTAAAATGTCTCTACCATGTGCACTTGAACATATGGATGGGATTTAGAAGGACTTGCACTAGTATCTCTATTTGGGACTACCTCAAATTTGTTGATTTATTCTTTGAAAACTTCAAAGGCCTTGCAAAAATCAATGCAATCAATCCCACCATGTTTAGAGGTAGCATGCACCCTACAATAATCTGACAAGGCAATACTAGTGAGATTAATATCCATGGTCTTTTTGATAGAGGAAATCTCATTGGATTTATTATTGTAGAAAATATAATTCAAAAATATATTTCAAATCCTATTAAACTTTTAAAATTTGAAGTTCCTCCCATAGTTGTCATTATCATTGCCTACTTGCTTTTGTAATTGCAAGAAATATGTGTTGATCTTCTGGACTATCTTTAGTATAGATTTATTCTAATTATTTGGGGTCTCAAAATTTTGGACTTGGTTGTTTTTAGTACCATTTAATGGTAGTAAATACTTTAGTTCATTGGTGTGAAATCCATTAGTAACTTGATGACTCAAAAAACTTAGGTTTTGATTAGGAGAACATGGCTAGTAGGTAGTATATTTAGAGCAGGGAACTAGTTTAATGTTGGAGCATTTTGGTTATTATTTAGAAAAAGATGTAATGTAGGTATCTAAGGATTAAAATTTGGGATAGAATAAGCCATATGTCCTTGATGCTACATTTGGTCACTAATAACCATTGCTTTAGAATAAGCTTGAGACAATGTGTTGATAGATGGGTAAGTACTTTTTAGAAACACAAAAGTCATGGTGTCTACTGCATCTTTCTAAACTTCTAGAGCTAAAGCCTCATTAGATTTGTATGGATCCATGGTTTGGCTAAACATCTTTTCAAACCTAGTATTAAAGGATATAATGGGCTCATTTTCATCTCTCTTAATTGTTGTATATTGGTGATAAATGACATAGGGGCTTATGATCTTCCCAAATTGATCAATAAAAATAGTGTCAAAATTATTCCATGATGTAATATTATTATCAAGTTAATTGAGGAACCATTCATATGTATCATCTTTGAATGTAAAAGGAAATAATATATAATCTACATCTTCATGGATGAAGTTTAATAACCTTAAGTCAGCCTTGAAAGATTTAACATGTTCTTCTATAGTTGCAACATTAGTTGGACTATATATTAGTAACTACTTTTTAGGATTACGAGGAAAGTCATGAACTACACCTGGTACATTGATGGGGGAACTTCCAAGCCATGCCATATCTGGATGAAAATTTAATTTAATAACTCCTTGTAAAGGTGAAGATGGTAGAGACTTGGAATGCCTATGTCTTCTTCTATCTTTCCTAGTTATTCTATGGGTTTCTAGCTCAAGAAAGGGTTCTCTTGTCTCTGAATGTGATATGGTCTTGATCCTTGGAAATTTCAGCTTGAAGATTAAGGATCCTATTTCTAAAATGATTTAAAAAGTTAGAATTCACAAAGAACTACAATCAACCATCACATCGAGCCTATTTTATTGAATATTTTCTTGTAAAGGGATAGATACTGATATTTGACTAAGTAACCTCAAATATGTATTTAATTATGCAAAGATAGCCATTCTTCTCAACCTATGATTCAAATAAACTCAATATTCACCAAGAATTGTCAATATTCAACCAAAATAAACCATTCTAATTTCAAATACTATGAATTATTAAATCCTAAAGCTATCTTTACCATAATTTAACTATTTCCTTATAGAGAACTAGGATTTTTTCCCAACAAAACCAAAGATAGGTGAGAAACCACCAAGATCAAGGATATTTATACTTAGAGTGAAGAATCACTCATAAGGGTTAAGAATCCTTTAAATTTATTATAGGAATTATCATAATTGATCAAGCATGCTCTCCTTCTAGTGCCAATAGGAGCTTCCTATTGATGCTTCTAATTACCTCATAGGTGTTCTTCAATGTTGATGAATACTTATCATTTTAGTGTTCAAATAATCCAAGGCATGAGTTGTAGTTTGTGATAATTTTATGGTGTTTGTGGTGGAATAGAAGTAGAGTATGAGAACTATCCACAATAATATTTGGTGTTTGGGATCCATCAGGGTCTAGATCTTTGTGATATTTCTAACCAACAAGTTAATCTAAATGGATAGTAACAATGATATTTAAACTAGGTGAGATTTGATAAAGAAAATATAAAAAGGAAGGGTAAGGTAGAAAAGAAAACGTGATTGCAAATTCTCCTCTCAAATATTATGACAAATTTCTAATTACTTTGAGAATACATGAACTAGTTTGTGGTGTAAAATAGTATAAAATTAGATTCCATCACAAACCAAGCAAGCTTCAAAAGAGATATATAAACCAAAATTAAGGACTAAGTTTACTTTAAAAATTTGATACTATAACCTGAATATCATAAGCACATCCAAATGCAGAGCAAATACCTAAGATATTTTTAGTTAATCTAGCATTAGCATAAATTAATATCCATATGATAGAAAATGTAGCTCACAATGTTGAGAACCATTTGAATTTAATATAATAACATGCAAGTGAGAGACAACATTGGCTTTCAAAAAACTATTCAGACAATCTTTTCATAATTTCTTAGTTGTATTAAATTCTCTTTTTTATAAAAATTGCTCAGAGTCTCTCTCTTTACAAAATGGTAACCTTTTCCTATTTATAGGAAACATAGGTGGTATACTAGTTATCTTTTCAAAATATCCATGTGTATGATAGGGGCAGTTGTCCTCAATACAAATATTACAATGCACAAGTATTTCTATGACAATTTTGACAAAAGGATTAATATATACTGACAAACTAGCATATATTACAAAATAATATTATTTTATGTTATGTTGGTGGGTCCCTTAGGTTAATAATTGAGGATGTTCTTTAACTTAGTATATTGTTCATTTATTAACTTAAAATCTACTACATACTTCATCAAACAATCCTCTTCTTGACCTGCCAATGTGTTAAATTATTTGTAACTCTTGGCTTTAATTTCTTGAATGCATTGGGCCTCTACAATATAATTCACAAATGTAATGATGATATCAAGGACCTTTTGATTGTATTTGATAAGCTGGCCTTGGTTGTCCTTGATGTTCTAGATGAAGGTACTGACTCTTTACTTAAAATCCTCATCATCCATCAAACATGTGGCATTAGTCTTAGAAGGGTTTACCAATAGTGACTTTAAGAGCTTCTCCATCATTGAGATCAACCCTTTGTCCTCTTCTATGTGTTGTTGAATTTTAATATCTTATCTTCAATGACTCTTAGGAGGGCATGCAAATGACTCAACTTGATGATCTTGATGCCTTGGACCTACTTGGTGTTATGAGCATTAATCAATTTAGTTCCTTGATCTCTAGAGTTCTACCACTAAGTGATTGATGCCTATGCTTTACAAATTCTATGCATCAAGGTATTCAATCTGAGCTTCAAGGATTTTAACCCTTCAAATGTGTCAAAATACTTATTCAATAGTTTTTTTACATCCTCAGGGACTGGAAATGTAACATGTGTTTCCAAGTCTTTCTTCTCTTTTTCTAGATTTGTGATCCTCTATTGCATCCCTTGGATTCCAACCAAGGTCATTGTTGATTGGGACACCACCAAACTTGCCACATCCTCTTGATGGATGGGATTCTCCCATGCTTCTTACCCTTGTATAGGAGTTAAGCCTATGAAAGGTTCCACCTTTTGAAAGGTGAACTCCTCGATGCCAATGGTAGATCTCTTGGTTGTCACCCTTTCAAACCCTAATGTATCTAGATTATACATGATAATGGAAATTGGTTCAAAGAGTTTAGGTGTCTCTGGGGTTTCAATCCCAGTTCTACTTGATGCTCTTGGATATTTTATTTTCTTGTCACTTTTTGTGGCTGATTAAACAGTTCTTCTTTATTTTTATTCCTTCATGAGCTCCTTGATCCAGGGTTTGACATTGTCAAGGGGATCTACACCTGTACATTTAGTGATTACTAGTGAGTGTGATTGGGAATCAACCTTTTGGAGTTTCCCATTTATGAACTAGTAAGGAATGACAGGTCCATGTATGGGGAACTCATCACTGAACAAATTTACTTCACTGGTGGGATGGGTCCATGTCACCTTTGGTCTTTTAGAGGACCTAGGGACAAGGGCCAACTTAGCTTCCCTCTTCTTTTATGTGACAGGGACCAATTCCAATGCCACTTCTTTTCCCTTCTCTTCCTCACCTCTTTAAGGTCCTTTAATTTGTGCCATTTCAACTATGGCTTAATCATGTTCTTGATTAGACCCATAGGTATCTACAAGTTCCTTGAAGAATTCTTCCACTATCTCATATGTTTCTAGGGTAGACATATCAAAGTGTTTCAATAGAGAAGATGGCTTTGAAGGTTAGACTGATAATGAAGGGCCTTCTCCTAGCCTTTCTTGTAGTTTCTTCTCACCAAGTCCTATAATTTTGAGTGCTTGCTATTGTGGCTAACTTGGAGGTACACTAGAAGTGGAAGGCAATAGATAATACTATAATGGGTTCATTTTCCATCTCTCCCTAGTTGGTTTCTCCTCTCTTTGTAGTCTATGGTCAAGCTTGAAACCATGTTACCGGCACCTAGCAAGGACTTCCTAAAATTTTGTAGCTTTGTTGTAAAAATAGTCATATGGACCATCCCTATGCTCATAAGTTACTTCGGTTATTTTCTTTGACTAAAAATGGGGGAAAACCTATTTATTTAGGTCCCATTCCTTTAGGTCATCCTTTTGAAATCAAAAGGCATCCCTATGTCTAGACATGATGTCCAATTATTTATAGTCCTAAATCAAAGTTATCCTAATCAAGAATGGGAAGGGATGCAGAACGCCCTTCCTCTTCTCCTTGAAAACACTATCAATTCCTTGAAAGATTTAGTGAGAGAATTAATTCTCAGCCAACTTGAGGGGGATATAGAAAGGCAACCTAAATGGCTGGGTAATCATCCCTTCTATTCTAATAATGTTGTAGTTTGGATAGCACCAAATATCTCACATGATTTCAACATAATTCTTGATAAGTGGTGCGTCCTAGGGATGAGGTTACCTATGATATTCTTGACCAAATTAGGGTATATGAAATCCCAAATGAACTGCATATGAACTCTATAATTGAAGATGTGCAACTTCACATAATGATGGGAAATGGTAATTTTGCTATGGGAGGACCAATTATTGACACTAAGAGTATGAGTGGATGTCATTAATGAGTCTAAACAATAGGAAATCATGGTGAATTATTGTATTATATATTTTTTAATTCCATAAAATTGTCTCTCCAAGTGGATGCTAATCAACTCTCTAATAGGTGGAGTTTGCTTCTCTTCCACCATGAAATATATGTAGGAAACCTATGTCTGGGGTTAATATAGGTTGTGCTGGATACCCCTAAATTTATAGAAAATAGGGTCATAATGATGTTAATACCTTCTCTTAATTGAATGATAGGGATTTTACCATCATGGTTCTTGGCTACATGAGTTCTTTGGATTAACCAAGGTCTCAGGATAACATCTAGATTATGCTAGGTAGTTTTTATTTGATGGAAGGGAGGTCTATGTGAGATATAAAGAGCTTGTAGTAGCCTTAAAAATCTACTATGGTAATATAGGAAATTATAATTAACCCTCCTTCTTTGATTATCTAGTCATTATATATTCTACATTTAACAAATATGAGTGCAAGGTTGTCAATGCAATGTAATACCTTAGGTTTAGTAGCAGCTTGATGAAGACTTATCATTTGAATTGCAACCAGGTCCTCAAACTTTATCTTGGTGACTAACACCCTTTTATCATTGGATGATAGAGGTTGTAGATCCTCAACTGTGAAGAAAATCTTGGACCAATTCTTCATGCCATTGGCTAATGCTCCTGTGTCTAATTTAGTATCTCTAAAACACCTCCCTTCATGGGTTGTAGATAGATACATGTCCATATATTCTTTCCACTATTGCCTTACCACTATCATGATCTCAGTTATCTTGGAATATGACTGGTCTTGAAGCTCGGGATGACACAATGAGCTTGTTTAATGTAGTTGTGTCCTTAATAGTCATGTTTTAAGGCATTAAGTCAAGTTTTAGGGATTTATGTTGCTCTAGTAGGGTTTTTGAGGATTTAATGTCTAAGGTGATGGTTTTCATAAATGTATTCATGTCTCAAATATTATGGATGGCACCACTTACGAAAATTCTCTCTTTTTGGGTGTGTTAAATCTTAAGATTGTCTTTTAATGCTTATATGGTGCTTACGTAGACCTCTTTAAGCTTGTTCCCATGTCACTCCCATGGGAATCCTTTTCATTATTATCCATTTGATTTTAAATAAATAATTTTAAGTCACTCTATTTGATTAGGATTTTTGGATTAATGCAAGACTTTGATTAGGATCTCAGATGTCTTTTTTGGTTGGTCACTCAGGTCCTAGATGACCTAATTATGCCAAATGGTTTTTTTTGGCTTCCTTAGGAAATGACTAGATGTGGTTCATCATATGTTGAGGTTTCAAGATTTAGGGTCATTGGTTAAAAATTTCACCTTCACTTCACATGGTTTAATCAAGATCAATGATCGAGGAAGAATAATTGATCATGATCCATGAGGTTGAAGTTGATTAGTTGAGAGGTCAGCTATGGTTAAATTTGATAGTCTCATTGATGTTAAGACATCATTTTAAACATCAAATGATGGGAGTATGACTATAAAATTAAAGCTCATGAGGTTCCCTTATCTAAATGATAAAATGCCCCATGTCATGTTATTAGTGCTCTCAAGACTTTGGGGTCAATGTAGTCCATTGGATCAAGCTAGGTGATGAATGTTAACTATGGATTGTGATCTAAGAGGTCTTCTTTGATTTGCTCAGCTTTGAGGGATCTTTGATCTCACTCTATTGGATCAAGGTTGATAGGTGAACATAGGTAGTTAGATCTTGTAAGATTTATGAACATTAAGTTATTCCATGATGTGCATAGGCTAAAGTTGAGGGGTTGACCTTATATTAATAGTGTTAAAAAACACTATGGTTTAAGTTTTAATGTGATAAGCATAAGGCTTAAACATTTAGAAGGTCCCCTTTTAGACTAAGGATAAAAGTTTGGATGGGGTTTATTTTGAAGGCCTAATGGCATCCTCATGAATGTCAAATGAGGGGAGTGAGGTTTTCAAAATAAATGCCATATAAAATTTTATAGTGAGTAGTTAGCACATAGTCCATCCTAGGATGATCTCAAACCATTGGATTGGGATTTTAGGGAAGTGAGGATAGTTATATCTACATCCAAGTTAAGACATAAAATTAGAGCATGACATGTGTACTGATTTAGACTAATGTTTAAGATCTTCAAGGCATCATCTGTGTTGAACAAACACCAAGACATTTTAGGATTGAAGCTTAGGCTGAATGTTGATAAGATCTTAGTCTAAGATGAAAAGGGGCTTGTGGATATAACATTTATTGAGGTTAGGAGGATTTTAAAAGGGGAAAAAACATAAAAGGGGACTTAAGTATAATATTATGTCAATGTTTTGGGATGTTTATAAACATAATTGAGCCTTAATATAAACTTAGACTTAGGGTCTTTTTTTTTAAAGGATCAATTCTAGCTAAATTTTCTCCCACAAAAATTTAAATTTGAACCCTTAGGGTTTTTTCATGGAAACCCTACCTTCCTCCATAAAATATGCACTTATCCATCCAAGGGTAATCATCATTAGGTTTAGCTCATAAAGCATAATTCAACATGCAAAGACCCATCCCTTTTTAGGTAGATGATATTCAAATTATAAAAAGAATAACCTCATGAAAGTTAGACTAGGTTATAGATGTTTTGAAACATTTACAAGGGTCCTTATTTTGCAAAGCCAAAAAAAATGGGGTATGTTGGTCCCAATAACATGAACCTTCACACTTCCCAAAACATTTTTACATGCCATTAAATTCCCCTTTTTTGACCTCAAAATGACTCTTAAGACTTAAAATATAAAAAGGACTAATATAAAATTAAGTGACACCAATTAACCTATAATACACCTTTAGACATAATATATTAGATCCCCAAACACCTAAATATCAATTTTTTACCTATAGGGGTCCCATTTTGACTTAAAAGTCAAATTTGGTCAACAAATTGGTGACTCATAGGGGTAGTATGCCTGCTATACTAAATAGACTAGTAGTCTTATCAGTCCATTGGCATTAGGGAGTTATATAAATTTAAAGACAAAAAAGAAAACCTTTGACTATTGAGCACAAGGATTTGATCAAGATAAGACCTCTTGAATACCTCAACTTTACAAAATAAAGACACACACCACACCATGCAAACACACTAACAAGACACACACACACACATGTGATTAAGGAACTTAGGGAAGTCAAAAAAAAAACTATTATTCACAATTAAAAAGTAAGCATACCTCTTTTTTAGGATCAAAAAGAAAGTTTTTGAATCTTCTTTTGTATGGGATAAATCATAGTGCCAAGCATGTTTCTCCTTGAATTTGATGCTTTGTATATCAGACCTATTCCTTGGCACTTCAATTGATCTTCCCTCAAGTAGATAATCTTCAAATAACTCTCCAATCTAGATATATTCCTCTTAAAATTGTACACATACCTAATATTTTTGCCTACTCATCTCATAATCAAATTTTATCTGTTTAGTACTCATGGCTTCAAAACAAGTAGTTTCATATTCCTTAGATGATTGAGGCCAATAGGAGCTTGTTCCATCCTTAAATAGCTAATGTGTTTCTCCTAATTAATCGAGAGGATGATATCCCATATTTATTATTTAAAACATGTCATCATAATATGCATATGCCTTTTGGAAGGATATATTTGAAAGGTTGTTTTTCCTTTGAATACTCACTTGAGTGTCAAGGCTACCTTATTTATTCTTTACTAGATCATAGTCTCCTTGAAGAGGAGTATAACCTGATCTAGTGACTGTAAACAAATCATCTCAAGGTGTATTAAGAACTTTTTCTTTCTCATCTATGACATTTTGGACAATGTCATCTTGGTCACCATCACTTGTAATCAACTCCAAGGAATTTGTAGACCCCTTGAGAGACTCAAACTCATTGAAAATGTTTTCAAAATTTTAACACAAGTCCTCATCCAATTTTTGAATAGAATCATGAAGTGTAAAATAAGAGTATCTCCTTCATCCTCTTCCTTAGAATCCAAAAGGACTTCATCTAAGATTTTGTCTTCAACACAAGAAAAGCATTCTTCACTATCAACCAAATAAGAAGACTCAACACAAGGGCTCACCTCTTATTCAACACTTAGGACATATTGAGATATCTTATATTGTGTATCATCTATCATAGTTTGATCTTTCCTCATAAGGGATACAATATCTTCCATCTTATTCTCTTTTTTGGTGATGCCAAGACTAGGAATCTTGAAATATATTTACCTATCCCAATGAGGTTACCAAGGAGTTACACTTTATTCAAGGAAGAGTTATGAATTTTTCTTAACCAAATTATATTATTTAGGTTACCATACCATAGGTCCACAAGGGAAAGGGTGATGGGATGAGGACAAGAGGAACTAGTTGGTGGAGGTGAAACATAGGGCTCAAAATTAGATTAAGAATGCAAAGTTGGAGATTCTTTTGGGAGATCTTGAGGAAGGGGAGGTAGAACTTGGGATAAGATGAAATTTTTATGTTACTTCCACTTGATAATACATTCATTAACATTTAATTCAACTTGGAAACTATTTTGACAGATCTTAGATGGGGTATGTGTAGGCATATGATCTTTTAGGTCTAGACCTTCCATCACACCTTCACTTAACAACTTCATCTTTGGATCCAAATCTTCAATTTGATTGTTTAGGTTATCTTTAAAAAGTCCTTGAAGTTCATAAGCATCATCATGAGGATAAGGAGTACAATATGGATCATATGGAGGACAGGAGGTCTCTTCTTGAGTAAGGGTAGGAGAGACTTGCAAAGGATCAACTTCATTATCAAATTTACAATCCTTAACAATATTTTATCTTATTTATTTTCCCATGATTCCACTATATTATTATAGATTAGGATGATAGGATTATAATTATTTTCTTGATATGGGGATGAAATTTGAGGAGTGGCTGAACTGTTCAAGTTCCTTGGGATCACTTTTGGCTTGGATTTTCCACCTTATCTCGAACTTGGAATCTCATATCTAGAGGTATTTTAATGAGATGGAGATGTGATGGGAGAGGTAAATAAGGGATTGGACCATAATCCATTTGATACTAACATGGAATATTTCATTTGATTATTAGCCAACTCAATTTGTCTATCAAGATTAACTTCAAAAACAAGGTTTCTCTTTTCAACTCTCTTCAAAATAATGGGGAAAAGGATGAATTTGGTAAGCTTAATTAGGATGATGAATAAGGGCCAAATATGATTGATATAAATATTGTGGAAGTGGATATGAAGGATGATAGGTTTGGTGATGTTGCCTTTCATGAATTATTATCATATCCTCTAAGGATGAAACTAGGCCACTCACATTTAACATCTCACTTACGAGGCTTTACCAATTGGATCTCTCAATAGGTGCCCACTCTCTTTTGAACATATATAATTCATCTCTCACCTGTATTGATAAGATGACTAGGAACCTCTAGACCATATACCCTTTGTGAGTCAAGATCCAACATGTACTTCTAATATGCCAAAAGTGTTTGCTTGAAAGTTGAGATGGATTGACTTGAGAAATGGTTAGGTTGACTAGGAAGATAAAAATATTGAGAAGGTTGGCTATAGGACTGATATAATTCATTAATGGGCTGATAAAATTCATATTGGAGCCGATACACTTCATGACAAGGTTGATTAATAACTTGTTCTTGTTGATAGGGAATGTCATACTCTTGGAATGTCTCACTAACTTGTCTAAATTTGGAATCAACACCCAAAATAGCCATGAAACCTCATTATGAAGAAATAAAACAAAGAAATATGTTACCAAAAATATTCAAAAATAAACCTGGGTGATCTGGGCAGCAATTTAGGTGACAATTCAAGTGACAGTTCCACCCTAATTGATGACATAACTTTTGGGATCCATAACTTTTTCATCATAGCTCCAATTGAATCACCATTTGAACCATTGGAAAGATAATAATGAGGATAATTACATGAGATGGAATTTATATCTACTAAATGATGTTTGACCCAAAAAAACCCAATAGAAGTACCATAAATTTTAATTTTAGTAGTGCAGTCTAAAAATAGTAAGTTTCTAAAAATAGTAATTCCTCAAGTTCTATATTGTTTTAAAGCATGGAAGTCTAAACCACTTAATCTTCATAAATATTGGTGACCTTAAAAAATCCTCCACCTACTTTAAAAATGGGTATAAATTAATATTTAACTCAAAATAGAAAATCAAATATCTCTTCCCAGAGATAAGCATATAGTTGTATTGCGATCTTGAATAATAATACATCTCTTCTCAGAGAATTCATTATTACTATGTTATTTATATGTTCTTGAAATATTTATCAACCAAAAATTATGATTTTTGGATCACTGGGATACTTGACTATCTGATGTATCTTCAAAGTCACGATTGATGCTTTGATACATGCCTCTAAAAGCTGATTATTGAAAGACAACACCAAAAATCTTTCAACATCTTAGAATAAGAGTCCCATAGGGAATGCATAAAACTATTTTCACTTGGATTTTCACCCTTTTATGATATTTATAATTTTTCCTCAGTCAACTGGCATAATGGAAACACCTCTAGTCTTGTGGGTAGCCTAAGGATGAGGTGAATCTCTAAATAGGGCTAGTTTCCTTGATGTACCATTTTGGATCACAACTACACCTAAATTTATTTTTTAGGTGGAAATTGAGAGATATAAATTAATGTAAATTATCCTTAAGAGTGTGATACACCAAATAAGATGATTAATTCCAACTAGTAACATGTTTCACATGAGAACAAAATACTAACCAAACATAAACTCCTTTAATCTACATATTCTCACATCAATGTTACATTATGAGGTTATGGATGAATGTGAAAATCTTGGAAGAATAAAAAAGAGGAATTTAATTTCAATAATGACTAGACTAATTCACTCAATCCTTGACATTTCTTAGAATACTTGACATGCCCTGCAAGAAGAAGCTTTCCAACTATAAATAGGATAAAAGAATGAGACAACATTATAAGGAATCCATAGTCTTCACTAATCAAGATCCAATATTCAAGTAGAAAACAATACAAATATTAATTAATAGGTAAAAAATTAGTATTATTATCGATCAAATGGTATGAAAATGAACAGAACTTTACCATACTTAGGTAGAGCATAGGTTGCAATGGCCAAAATGGCTAGTTCTTATAGAACTTGAGATAGAGGAGTAGATAAAAGTCCAAGGATAAAAAGGACACTTGTGAAGATGATAAAATTATTTATTTTTTAATTATAAGAGTATATGAGATGAATCATGTAATTTTATGAAGTACAAATGTCAATCCAAGTCATAAACCTCATGAAAAGTGGCATGAAACTCCTCATTCTAGCTCAAAAAATGGCCTTCATGATTTAGACCTATTTGAACATAAAAAAACTGATTAGGGATATGTATTATGATTATAATTAATGGTAATGGTTTCATTAATGACTCTCCATGCATTGGCTTTAGGTTTTTTCCTTTGGAAACTTCTAAAGATGAGCCATCATTATCTATAGTGTAAAAAACTCCTCCTACATGCACCCTACACACCTGGCCTCAAATTTGGATTTATTTTCCCATGAAAATATATGTGAGGGAGGTTATTACATGTTTAAATAACCTAAATGGCCTTTTAATCATCAGGGGAACCTTAAAATGAGCTCACTTAAAGTTTTCAACCCTTCTCACTAGCTTGTCCACTATGCCAATTTTGACTGGCTGAGATGAGAGATATTGTTTACATAATTAAATTTTTTTCAAGACATTAAATTTACCTAAATATTTATTAAAATTCCTAATCTTCTCTCCAAACTTTATTTCATCTTCAGAATCCTCCTTTAGCTTGTAAAACACATAAAATAGTCAAAAGTACCCTATTTTATACCCTATTCATAAAAAATTATATAGTAGAAAATTATAGGGAGTATATTTAATGAGTATCCTACAAGGTCCAATCATCATCCTGGTCAAACTAGTCCAATATATTAGCTATCAAACTCTGTTTCTCCAAACTGGTCACTGGCACGGGTTTGCAAGCGTTTTTACTTGTTTCCACTCTTAAATTTAATTCATAAAAACTTCACATTGTAAAATTAAAAAAATTCCCCAAAAATGACCTTTAGGTATCCTATTAGCCTCCCTAAACTCCATTGGACTCCATGAAAAGCATCAATAGAGAAATGAGCACTTGAAATCACCTTATCGAGCTTGTTTTCTTATTCCTTATAGGTTTGAGTTGGTTTTGGGATAAAAAAATGACTTGTTTGTGATTAATATAAAATTTTAAAGCTTTAATATACCTATAATGACCATATAATCATTATCTCATAGGTTAGGAAGCATATCTCATGTGTAAAGTGAAAGTAGTTCCCCATTTGGCTTCTAGGCCTAAATCTTACATAGTAGGCCTACTTACACTCTTGTGGTTTAGACCATATAGATTAGTTTATTTAAATTTTAATATATATATCACATTTTTTTTACCCCTAAAAACATTTTATAATTATTTTGAAATATTCCTTAGATCTAGAAGTGAAAATGAACTCTTGTTTAGAATCTAGGCATACCCTTGCCTCATGAGCTTATCTGCAGCTTTAAGACTATAGTCTGCCCTACTAAATTCCATTATTTTATGAATGTTATAAAATATTTAATTATATTTTTTCCAACTCTCTATACTTATTTTAAATTTTCAAACATCCACTAGTTCATTTCTTTGACTCTATTTCCAAAACTACTAGTGTTTGCACCTAAAGAAAGTACCCTTTATCTGAGACAAAACAAAGGGTAATTTAAATATTTTATCAATAAAATATAATATTATAGGGCCTTCACAAAGTTTTAAATTTGTTTTAAAAAACTTTTATCTCTTGACCAAGTCATTTGAACTTCCAAAAGCCTTGAGATCCAAGACAAACTATATAGGAAAACATTATGTGTAGGATTCCTCATGTGAACTATGTGTTATAGGTTAGCATCCCTTTATTTGATTGTATTATATAATGATAAATAAAAAATAATATAATTATTATAGTTTTAGGTATTCCCATATCCATTTGTTTCTCTAATATTTCACATGCTCTTTACACTCTTGCCTAATCAAGACTGAGTGTGTTACCCTGACTATGTCCTACTCCTTTAACACCATGCACATAGTTGAAAAGTAATTATATGGTGTTTGATAGTGTTATGAGACTATTTATATCTCCCAAGTTCAATAGGTGATTTTTTTGACCTAATAATTCCATATTGAGTTGATTCCATGCCAATAACCTCAATTTTTTTGCTCTCTTTCCCTCGCAATAAACTAATGTTGACTGTCCAGGGCCTGTATGTGTCTTATATCTAATTTATGCCTTGAATAAAATAAGTAAGTTCTTAATGAAACTATATATTATAATATACCTATTATTTTAAATTATTAATCATGATTGGAACATACCAGTCACCAAGGAACCATCTCTCTCTATCTCACTATTTCATACAACCACACAGTTGGCTGTAGGTGTATGCTTCAAAGCTTAAGACATCTATATGTATAATTATTCCTTGTTCATTATTTTTGGAGACTCTACTTTAAGATTTAAATTAACTTGAAACTTTTTAATAATTATATTCACTATAAATGGAATAAGACATCACATAGCTACTATGCTTTAGCCATTATCTGAAAACCCTATTGTAGATGAACATCTGAATTCTTCAACACCTATAGATGCATGTTGAACCCTATAAAATCACAAATAAACTCCCATTGGTTATATTTCAGATCAAAATTATTCCATATAAATCATTTAGGAACATTACACTATGGTGGTAAGGACTAATTCCAACCTTAGGTGAAAAAGAGGCTCTTTAGGACTCATACTTGTAGATGTTAATGGAGGAATTTAATGCCTTTGTTGACAAATTTAACACCTACAATTATTTCCTTTCCTTAGTTATTTTCCTTAAAAACTTGGAAACGTAACTATACATTATATATAATACAAAATATACTTATTTAGGTGCTCCAAAACTTTGTCACACTCCCTCATATGACACCAACAAAACCATTAGGTGCTCTATTTTGTACTTTTTGGGAAAATGGTTCTAAATCTATCATCTAACCTTAGATCATGTTTTTAACCTAAATATTGTCAATATATCCTCTCAAAAATGTCCAAATTCTTTATATAACATATCAATACTTCAATAGAATCTTAAAATAATGCTCCAACACTTCAAAATGACACTACAGTTCCCCTCCAATTCACTTGTAGGTGTGTATTTTACTATACATCCAGTAAAGATGAGTAAGTTGGTAGGATGTATGGTTCATGAGGTTATAATGATATTTGAGCTCCATGAATGATTTAAAGCATACTTATTTTATTTTAAATACCTTACTTAACTCAACATCTCCTCTTCAACATGTTAGCCTTCATGAGATACCTATACATGTTCATTAATGGCAGGTGACTATGTAGAAGTACAATGGACATAATTTGAATAAGGTATGTTGATGAATGGTCTCATGAACCTACCTAAGCCTAAATAAATCCATTAAATGAGTGTTTATATTTATTATAATCTTGATTCAAGTCTCTAAACACCTATTCCAATGTGAAAATCCTTTACAACCAAAAGCTACAAGGAAAGCAATGTTGTTTATTGACTATTTGTGTGGCATATGAACTTGAAAAAAATGAGGATTACCTTAGAGACTAAATTTGGAAGGTAAATGGAATATATATTAAATTTAAAACATGTGAAAGTTCCTATCACAACCCTATAAAACCATGAACAAGCATCAAGTTCTTGAAAATGGTGAAAACTACTTGTAACTTAGAAAGGTGTAGCTTCTTGAAAATTTGAGCTACTTGACTCATCAAAAAAATTTAAAACATGAAAATAATAATGGGAACCATTTTATAAGGAGGTAAAAACAAATTTTAACCAACCTAAGTAACTGGTTTATATGAAGTTGCCAAAAATGGAGAAAAACCTATAGGGTGCATGAAATAGCAAGCAAAAAATCATAGTCAACTTAGAGACACATGATGTAAACATGAAAAACTATCTCTCTAAGTGCTTCAAAAGGAGACACATTCTCAAATGCTTCACCATCATTTATATGTTATAAGGAAATATGGTTTCATCTCTTTAAAAGTGTACTTATTCCTTTTTCTCTTTTTAAATTATTCAAAATTTATATGTTTAGCTCTTTCAAATTTAAAAAATGGATAAATGAATATTTCATGTGTTATTAAAGGATTGTTTAAAATAATTTCCCTGCACAATTAGAGTATACTATAAAATAAATTCTATGTTTTTCACACTCATGTTTAACTCTTCCTAATTTAATATATAAATACCATTACTATAATAATGGAAATTGGGTAAAGGGGGAGATGGGGAGGAAAAGGATGGAGTAAGAGGTATTTAGAGACCTAAATGTTGTCACATGTAATTGAAAATGTTAATTATTGACACATCCTTAAAAACATGTCTTGTATCTAAATGGAAGACTCTTATTTTTTAATCCTATACATTATTTATCTATATTTATTATTGACCCTTTGTTATCCATTAATAATAAAAATATATTTCAAATTAAATGATCAAACATTTATTAAATTAGTACTATAGTACTTCATAGTCAAGATAGTTTCCCATTATTTTCTACGACATGTTGCCTCTAGGTAGACAAGTCTCCCATAATGGATGGGTCAACATAATAAAACCTTATGCCACATAAAATAACATATAGTTTCAAAAATTTAAATTATTGTTTTGGATCTTCATGCACATTTCATAATCTAATTTAAAGGAAATTATCAAAATGATTTTCTATAATTTAAAATCAAAGGTCATTCATTATTCTTAGATTGGAACTATATTTTGAGCACTCAAACACCATTTGAAATTAAAAATATATTTATTATTCATGATAAATTAAATATCATTCATATGGATCAAGCATAAGATAAGTGTAAAGTATTTGAAATCAAGTCAAGAGAAATCATTATCAAGTATCAAATCCATATTTATGTCTAGATACATATAGTCAAAGAGCATAATTGCATTATCAATATGTGTGTGATAAATACATGTGGATTCATTTTGTATTTATATTATCTAGATACATATTAAATTCTTGATCATCAAGTGGGTGATTGGGTTCATCTCAACCCATTACACTTCCCCTCTATTTTTCATATGCTTCTATCTCTCACAATAAACCCTAGGGTTTCTAAAGTGAATGGAATAAAAATAGTTATACCCATGTGAAGATATTGAATTATTAAAACATATAAATTTTTTAAATATAAATTGGTAGAGAATTAAGATTAGTCTGATTTAATCATAGTCGACATAGATAAGTCCACAGTCAATAGATATTAATAACATGTGATATTATCTGGGGAGCACGATCATGTCTAGAATATTATTTGATTATGATTATAAGATATCACACTATAATTTATCTCTTTCTCTAATTTTATATTTCACATATTAGTCACAATGAACTCAAATAAGTCTACAATCAACAAACATGATTAACATGTGTTCCTCTCTAGGGAACATGGACCTGTCTAGAAGCAGTTTAAGATTTTATTACTTATAATGCATAGTCAAAGCATTCTATTATTTTGGTTCACACTAATATAAATTATTAAAAAAAAAAAAAAACATGTCTCTAATATAACTAAATTTATTATTAGTGTTTTCCAAAAATATCATATTTCCATATTTAGAAAATTATAAATCACAACATTATGATATATTTCATTTTATACACATATTAAATTTTTTTTAAATTTTATTATAAAAAAGGGTGAAAACATATAAATAGATTTTTATAATAGTGATAATGATAAAAATATATATGAATGATGGTTTATACAAGCCAAACTTCAATTATAGTGATCAAGATGAGTAATTATCTCATAATATGTTTACCTATGTTGGTATTGGTTATTATTGAGATAATTTATGTATAAATATTAATTAAAATAAAAATTATCATTCTCAACCATAATATATATGGAGCAAGGTAAAAAAATACTTAAAGACAATCAACATAATTAGAATACAAACACTAATTAGAGTACTATATCGCAACAATAACAAATTGAAATTAATGATTTATTTATAAGGCTTTCATCACTTGGAGATAATATCACATATTTATAATATAAAGTATGATAATTAAATTTGCATAATTGTTTCTTCATTACATAGATTTATGCCTCAAAATATTCCATCTCAATTATTAGTTAAAAAAATACATATGTAATCCATGGTTCAAATAGTGTTTAGAGGATTAATAATAATAAAAATAAATGAAAAAGAGATATTTTTTGAATCAAATTAATCATGTTACCTCTTGTACATACTATAAATAAATATAGATGTTACTATGGTTATCATAGAATGTATGGAAATCACAAAAATAATGTTTGGGATTTGTAGCAATAGATTAAAAAGTAAGACATGTTTGAAATAATCCAATAACACACTAACCATGATAAAAATGGGACAATTATAGTTTCCATAAGAAGGAATTTTATATTAACCAATTCAAGACCTTACTAGGTTTCATCCCATTAATTGGCTATTTAATTACCATACACATTGGTTCATTTTTTTAAGAAAAAACAAAAAAATTCAAAATATTAAAAAATAGAAAATCAAGTACTAATCCTAGAATTATTTATTGTTAAATTATTTACATATTTTTTTTCATACACATATGCATTTCATGATATATGAGTGTGATGCAAGACATATAGATCATACATTGATCCATAGGTGTTGGACATTCCTATACCTAGGCCACACCAATGATGGGGAAATATTATTTCACATGTCACATTTTTACAAGTTATATCTTTCTATGATCTTACAAATTGTTGAGATGCATTTATTACTTACACAAGCCATGTTATTTACTCATGTCTTACATAGTGCTACATGGATATACAAAGGGGAAGAAATGTTAGAAAAATATTGAGAACTTAAATTACTTGAGAGAATAATTTTAAAAATTTTATGTGTGTGAGAAAAACTTAACTTTGGATAAGTGAATAAATAAAGATATTAGTCATGTTTGTTTTTTTATGATAAGACTTGTCTCCTAATATATATGATCTTATCAATCAATATATTTTATTCGAAAAAAATAGTAAAATAATATTTTTATGTGTAATACACTCTATCAAAATCACATATTTTTGTAGATAACATATTATTTTTCAAACATATATGAATTTAAAGAGTTATATGAGTGTGATCCATGACATACATATTTTAGATGGATTATTAGCTATTGGATTACCTTTTACCCAATGGTCATGCCTATGTCTAAGGTATATAATTTTATGGGTAACATTAAACAATAATTTAAATCTAATTAATACCTCTATGCCATGTTTAGATACATATCTTACAAGTGATTAGCTATTTACTCATAATTTACATTGTTCTAAATGGATATTATAATTTATTATGGTATGACATTAATACATATGAATAGTGTAGACTAGTGTTCACTTTTTTTATTCTCCATTCATGTTTTCTCTCTTATTAGATGATATGATAGACATTATTTGAATATTAAGTGCAACATTTGGCCTTAATTGTGAAATATTTTCTTGGTATATGTGAGATTTTAACATACCCATTACTTGTGGTCATTGGTGTTATGAATTTTATATTTAATTTGGTGACATTTAAACATGCCCCTTGTATGCGGTACTTAGTCTTATGTGTGCCATTACATGACATTGTGTGGTTTGCTTTCTAATATTGATTATTGATGCCATGATCCATATCATGAATTTATACTATGTAAGTTACCTTACTCCATGCATCATTACTATATCTATCTAGGATGGTAATTGTATGCCTCACATTCAATATGTAACATATAATGTTTTAATTAAAATTATATTACTATGATGACATACTCTCCAAATGATGACATTATTATATACAATTATATCTTAATAACATGATATAGTTAACTCTTATTTTAAGATGAGTGAATTTTAGGTTTCATAGCTTATCTCCAAATGAAGGCATCACATCAGGCTTGGCTTAGAGATCCAATCCTCCATGAACTATAAAATATGATTTGGGATAGAGTGCATGTTTAAACTATCCAAAATATAAGTTTTTTTTAAATAATCAAATTAAGTTAAATATTATACTCTATGATTGAATGCACATTTCAAAGATTTAGATTTCAAATATTTAAAAGTTTCTAAAATTCAAATCAATTAAAAATTTAGTTTTATGAGAGAGTATAGGCTTAAAAAATTCAATGAAATTAAAAAAATAAAATAAAATCCTATGACATAGAACAAGTTTAAAAGATTCAAATAAATTCAAAAATTAGTTACATGACAAATATTGGCACAATGATATAAATTATTGAGGTATATGACATGCATATGCAATAAATTTTAAAAGACAAATATTCATAGACACTTGAGTGCATATGCATTGAGATATGAAAATTAGTAAGAGGAATATAAATTTATAGGTTTCATATATAATTAACATTGAGAATATAGATGCATGGAATTATATAAAATTTGACATAAATTTAGAGGGCATGATATTTTTCATTCTCACACATATATTTTTCAATGTTTAAAAGGCATGATACTTGTTTGTGTAATATGTATACATATTTAAAATTTTAAAATTCATATTAAATATAATATAGTTTTTGAACTAAAATGAAAATAAAATTTTCAATTCAAACTTGAGGTCATTATGGGGACATGAATATTATTCATTATATATTGATCATATAAATAAAACATAAATTATTCTATAAAAAATTGATTCAATCTATTGTGTATGATGTGTGTTCGAGTATAGTGACTCTAAAATTCTTTTTATGGGGTTCCATCATTTTTTATCATTGATGTATGTTCAATTCTAGTGACACTTGATGTCCTTATAAAAATATCTATAAAAAATTGATTTGATCTATTATGTATGATGTTTGTTTGAGTATAGTGACACTCAAATGCTTTAAAATTAGAGAATATCAAACACATTATGGAGTTATTTATTTTTTTATGGTTGATGTAAGCTCAATCCTAGTGACACTTGATGTATTTGGCATCACTTCTAGTTAACCCATTATAGATCCACCTTAATTTTTATTATTTTATTAGGTAGATATCATTCATGATAGCTTGAGTATAAATATTTAAAACTAAAGGGATACATTAGTTATTATAAATTGTGACTTGATAACTCTTAATTTGTTAATGGCTCAAACTTGAGGAACTATTCTACAAGTGCTTTAGTAGGGAGCACATGTCTCCAATCCTTCACCATCATTTATAAATTATATGAAAATGTGGTTTCATATCTTCATAAGTTTACTCATTCCTTTCTCTCTTTTTTAAAATTTTATAATTAAAAAGTTTAGCCATTTCAAATTTTAAATATGGAACAAATGGCTACTTCATGTGTTGTTACAGGGTTTATCTAAAAAGAGTTACCCACATAATTGGAATATATTATCAAATAAAAGGTTTTCTATTTATACTTAGGATTAATTTTTCCTCCTTTTATATATAAATTTAATTATATAATAATGGGTTATTAAACATTTAAATCTAGACACATTTAATAGAAAAAGTTAATTATTGAGACATCTCAAACCCCATGACTTATGTTAGAAAACATAACTTTTATTTTCCAGTCCTATAATATATTTATTGATATGAATTATTTAGCCTCTATTGAAAATCACTAGTACAAATATATTTAAAATTAAATTATCAAAAATTTGTCACATGACTATTATAATACATCCAAATCAAGATGGCTGTCCCTAGTTTTGTAGGATAGGTTCTCCTTGGGCAGACAATTCTCCCATCATGGACCTATCCATGAAGTGATAAATTATACCATGGAAAATAACATATATTTGAAACATTTAAAATATATATTTTTATATATTATTTCACATTTCATAATATAACCTAAAGGAAATTATCAAAAGGATTTTCTATAACTTAAAATAAAAAGTCATTCAATCTTCCTAGATTGGCACTATGTATAGAGCATATACACACAATTTAAAAATAAAAAATATTTATTATTTGTGAAAAATTAAACATATTTTATAAGGATTAAGAATATTCCATGTCTAAATAATTTAAAATCATATCAAGAAAAACCATTGTCATGTATCAAAGCCATATTCGTATCTACATACACATAGTGAAAGAGCACAAATGCACAACCAATCTACGTAGGACAAATAAATGTGGATTATTTTGGTCTTTGGATTATATAGGTACATATAAAATGATAAATCATCAAGTGGGTGATTTATTTCATCTAAAACCCATTACACTTCCCCATTATTTTTTACAAGTTTCTAGATCTCATGAACACCCCTAAGGTTTTTTAAATGAATAGGATAAAAATAGTGATATCCACATAGAGATATTGAATAATTAAAAAATATAAAAATGATAAATAGGCATTTTCATATAATTTAGACCAATATAATTTACGTCATAGTCAAAGCCGACAAGTCCACCATCAACAGACATTAATGACCTACATTATTATCTAGGGAACATGGTCATGTCCATAATATTATTCAATTTTTATTTTGATGTGTCACTCTAAAATTTATATATTTATCTAAGTTTAAAATTCATATGTTAGTCATCGTTAACTCATATAATTCCATAATCAATAAACATGACTTTCTTATGTTGTTGTCTGTGGAGTATGGACCCATATAGAAGAAGCTTCAGATTTTTGTTTCTTATCATGCATAGCAATAATATTTTATTATTTTGGTTCAAACTTATTTAATATATAAATATTAAACATAAAACATGTTTTTAATATAATTACATAGTATTTTCCAAAATTACAATATTAAGTTATAAATCATAATTGATAATGATTATATATTTTTAGCACTATGATTTATTTCATGTTTTACACCTATTTAAAAATATTTTAAATTTGATATCAATATATATATATATATATATATATATATATATATATCATTTTACATTATTTTAATTTGTAGTTTTCAACATTATTTTAAATGATCTTGATTAATTTCATAATAAATTATAATTTTTATTTCTACATAAATTATCTTGATAATATACAAGACCAACAGAGGCAAACATATTATCAGATAATTACTAATTTATATCACTATGATTGAAACCTAGATTACAAAAATGATCATTCATATTATGTTTCATATATATTTTTATCATTATCATTATCATTATCATACCTATAATATATGAAACATAATATGAATGATCATTTTTGTAATCCAAGTTTCAATCATAGTGATATATATTAGTAATTATTTGATAATATGTTTTCCTCAGTTGGTCTTGTATATTATCAAGATAATTTATGTAGAAATAAAAATTATAATTTATTACGAAATTAATCAAGATCATTTAAAATAATGTTGAAAAATATAAAGTAAA
>JARHVA010009654.1:60000-72500 GCA_037957365.1 Torreya grandis
AGATCAACAAGAGTGTTGTGCATTGTAGAAAGTGTAGAAGAAAGGGAGAGGAGAGATATTTATAAAAATCTAAGAGAGAAAAGAAGTTACAAGCTCTAGCATGTGTGTCATGTGTTTCTAATCCTATTAAAATTGAGGAGGATGTGTGTGACATGTGAGGGGAGATGATTTAAATGAAAGTATATCTAAAGCCAAAAGGTGGATTAAAGAGGTGAGTGACACCTCAAAAGGGTAGAATAATGTGTATTTATAAATATAATAAATGCACACACACATAAGACTTAGAAGACTAGAAACCTATAGGAAGGACTCAAATTAAGGTTAGTTATCCAACATAATTCAAAGAATTTTAGTCATCCATAATCTACAGGGAGAAAAGGGAAAAAATATATTGAGAAAATCAACATATTTAGAATACAAACACTAGTTTCACTGCTCTCTCACATAAACAACAAAATTTATTATGTCAAAAGGTTTTATCACTTGGGGATAAGTTCAAAAATGTTCATAATCCTTATCATTATAATTTAAATTTCACCTTTTCGTCTCCATTACATATCTTTGTGCTTCAAAATATTTCATCTCAATTATGGGTGCAAAAATTAAATACATATGTAATCCATTATTCAAATATTTTTCACAGGATTAAAATGAATCAAAGTGAAGTTATAAAAGATATTGTTTGAAACAAATTAATAATATTACCTCTTATGAATCCTATAAATAAATCTAGATATTATTTTGTTTGTCATAAAATGTATTTAAATCACACAAATTAATGTTTGGGATTTGAAACAATAGATTCAAAAGTAAGATATGATCGAAACAATCTAATCACACACTAACTAGGATAAAAATTAGGCCACTATATTTTCCAAAATAATTGAGTCTATATTGACTAATTCAGGACCTTGATAGGGAGCATCCAATTAATTGGCTTCTTAATTAGAATACATATTGGTTCATTTTTTTTAAAATTACAAAAACACTCAAAATATTCAAAAGTATAAAATAAATACTTGAACCAAATGTGATTCATAGTTACATTACTTACACATTTTATTTATGATATGTTTGGTACATGACATATTATTTTTCATACACATGCATTTCATGGTATATGATTGTGATGCATGACATATAGATCATACATGTCTGCATAGGAGTTGGAATTTCCTATACCTAAGGGAGACACTAATTATGGGTAAATACGCTTACACATGTCACTTTTTAATTGATTATATCTTTATATGACCATATACCATGTTGATCTACATTTATTACTTACATTATTTTTTCTAGTTACTCATATCTTACATAGTACTTTATGGATATGTTACTTTACTATGATGTGACAATGATATTCATGGATAATTTAGACTAGTTTTTCCCTATTCTATGTTGTTACTTTACTATGATGTGATAATGATATTCATGGATAGGATAGTCATTGCTTATACTCAGCCCTTGGAGTTATATGTGTGACATCCTTATACCCATTACATGTGTCCCTTGGCTTTGTGTGTATGACATATATATGTCTATTACGTGTGGCCCTTGTATATATTTATTGTAACATATTTATGTACCATGTGTGTGGTCCTTGGACACATTTTAAGAACATATTTATGTCCATAAAATTTATCCCTTTTCCTTACATGTGATAGTATGTTCTTTTAAGTGGATTAATCTAGAATTTTATTTTGAGTTTGTTGATATTGTTGATTTTTTAGGTGTATGACCCATATCAAATGCATTTCATTTATTTATCATTCCAATATACTTATTAATCACATTTATATTTTATATATTCTTTAGTTATTATGTTGGTTATGATCACCTCTAAGTGCATTATTGATACATTTATATTTGAGGCATTACATATGTTATATACATGCTTTGATGAAATTTAAATTACTATGATGAAATATTATCTACATGTTTACATCATTCTACATGATACCATATTTATATATTACATGATATAGACAACTCTTCTTCTAATATGAGTGACTTGTAGTTTGTATTCCTCACCTTAAAGGGAGGAGTATTAGTGGTTTTTTCATAGAGACACAAGTATTCCTGAATATAAATGGAATATTTTTGGAGAAGAATATATATTTTAAAGATTCATAGTGGTTCAAACATAATATTGGTTCAAATATGAAAATGATATCCATTAATTAGAATCAATTATGGTGGTATTGTTCATGAATATGAAATTAATTTATAGATACATAAGTTAAAGTTTGTGCATGTGTGAACATTTACACGCGTGTGCATGTGTCTTTGTATGTGCATGAATGTGTGCATGCATATTATATGCAAGGCACATGGTTTATATGAACAAACTCTATAAATTTCTACATACATATATATTTTGGATACATTTTATCATATAAATCCATAAAATTATATATAATTTTTCTTTTAAAAGTGGGGCATGAGACTGGTTCATGCACCTAGCTACTATTACACATATCAATTAGGGAAGATTAATGAGTAATGTTACTATTTCATGAACATAAACTCTATAATATATTAAAACTGTAACATATATAATGAGTCATGATATTGGTTCATGCACATTTACTCATTTCATAGTGAGCATTATTATAGTTATTTATTTAAAATTACAATTCAATGGAACCAAGTTATGAAAAACCTTGAATCTTTAAGTAAATTTGTAGTAGTTTATTAATATTTAATAAATATAATGCATGATGAGTTTTATTGATGCTCAAAAACTTATGCATTAATAAAAAATATCCCACTATGGCTCTCCCATCTTACCATCTTGGTTTACAAGATCAGAGATAGATTATTTACTTTAGTTAATGTGGTTAAGTCTTAGCTACACCCATAGACAATACTCCATACATTCATAAGGATTGGATAATTTATCTTCCACATCAAAGGTATTTTAAAATTATAAAAAATTGGAATTTGATCACCTCAAATTTTCCAATGGTTTAACAAGGGAAATTAGTATTGAATTCATCAATAAGGATGCATCATCTAAAAAAATCTATAAGGCAACACAGTTTCACCCAGTTATAATTTTAATCATTCTTTGATTTTAAGTTTCAATTTTATAATTTAGTTTCAATTTTATATTAAATATAATTATATTGACTACTACATCTTAATTTCAAGATTTATAAGATCAAACAAAACATTTGGAGTCATCTTTAAGAGATAAATTATGTTTTACACACTTAGTATACATTGTCATTTTAGTCTAGTGTTTATATTTCATTTAAATATTATAATAAAAAGGAATTATTTGTAGATAGTAAAATATAGTATTGGAAACTTTAAAAAATAAATTTTGAATAACCTTCACCATATATAAATTATACACAAATTTATGGCTCTTATTTTTTAATATCTCACATCCAAATTCTATGTATACATCCAATCCTTAAAAAATGACATTCACATAAAGGAATTCCATTATTTTATCCAAAACTAGTTATTTATCATTGTTATAAATGTATATATCATTATATTAGTGTTCTTATCTCCTAGACACAACCATTAGACTCAAATGGTACCATTTATATGATACCATTGAAAACTAATGGTTCCATCCTTCACTAAAAAATGTTCAAATTATAAAATCGAACCATCCTTTTCGGAGTCCTATTTTTATAGCATGTTAGTGTTTTGATAAATCACACAAATAGTTGTGTATAAATACAAATCAAGTGTATACTTATTATCCATTTGTTGCTTTTATCTCAAGAATTTGTACACCACTACACATTGATAAAAATATCTCTATTCTTCCACAATTACAAATCAATAACTAGTGGTGACTAGTTAAGTCTGAAGAAAACCAATCCAAGATAAAATCAAAAAATGTGAAGTATTGAAATATAAATTTATGGGTGCATTCATATAGAAAAATAGCATAATTTCACATTGAAATTAAGGGGAAGAATAAAATGTGGCCTAGCCTCCCTCTTTAGAGTATTGGGTATGTAGGAAATAATTGATCATTAATAGTGGGATTATCCTTTCATAATAGGAGCTAGGGTTTTAAGAAAAAAAAGTATTTTATGGAAATTATGTGTATGATCATGCCCTAAAATCCCACACAATGTTGAAACAAGATAATTTACACATGATTAAACATTAACATAAGATAAATAGCTATAGGGTTATAAATTTCCAAGATATAACCTACCATCTAACATTACTAACCTAAAGTGGACAATACCTCCATATAAATAAAATATATTTAGATCCTACACCAAGATACCCTCACTCTTTCTTTTTGCATGCGTTACTGATTGCGACCTAGCTCAGTCCATAATAATAAAAAATAATGCTAATTAATTTTATCATTTTTTGTAATATCTATATTTCTAATAACACATGTAAAACAGATTCAGTATTTGATATTAAGAAATATGGTTTGTTTTTATACATTATGAAATATAAATAGTTAAGTTTATATCTTAATTATATTGAGCAATGAATTAAAATTAGGATAAAACATCAACAAACCCTAATGTTTACATTCCTTTTTCAATATAAAATAAATAAATTTATTGTGATCATTTCTATAATTTTCAAATTTATGAAATTTTAGAACATGTAAAGCTTTTGTAGACCCATGATATTTTTATACGGTAATTTTTTTTTGAAAAAAAAGACAACTTATCAAGGAGGAATTTTTTTATTAGGTGCTTGATGTAATTCTATCTTAATTTCTAAAAACATTTATGTAACACATATTTTCTTAGTCTCTCATTCTTCCATAATATCCTATATATGAGTATTCATACGTCATACCTTAGGCAAAGTGGTAGTCACATCCTCCATTAAGAGGAAATCATATCAATAATGTATTAAAATGGATAGGTAAATTTAAATAGTGGATTAAATATGAATATCATTAACCCATTATTTATTTTATTCGGTCATCATACCTAATGCATTATTCCTCCCACTATCCACCATATGAAGAGTTATAATATTTTAAATTTATGTTCTTCCCTCTGAATTCACTATAAATATTGTTAAGGATTTTCAACCTCTACATTCCATATGTGATCACTTAAAATATTAATAATTTGAGATTGATTATTAACTAAATCTTGTTCATCTTACTAGAGAAAACCTAGATTTGATAAAAATCTTCTTGATCTTATTGCCTTATTCTCCTACTATTGGAATTTTTGCATGTGTTATTCCATTGTGTGTAATTCATGTTTTAACTCTTTCATAATTTCATAAATCCATTACTTATGTCCTTCATTCTTCTACAAATGCATGTTTCTCTTCATAACTTGACAAAAAAACTAGATATATTGCTAGGGATAGTAAATCATCCTATATCCCTAACTTCATGTATGGTATATAATGATAGTTTATCTATGTCTCTTGAAGATTCATTTTGGTCTCAATGAAATCAAATTACTTGTAATGAATCAAAGTAAAAAACGAGTTTTTAAGTAATTCTTTTCCTAAATAGAAAAAATTGTAGGATTGGATAGTCAAAGTATTAGGAAGAAGAATACTTGAGAATATGGATATGCTTGTAATTTTTGAAAAACAATCACTATGAAATTAGATAAACATAAATTGAAATTATGTACCAATATGTAAAATTTTCTATTTCTTTGACAAATATTAGAACCAATATTTATTAACCCATATTATTGATTAGAGGGTTTCAAAGCTTATACACTTTTTTTCTTTATGTCTTGAGCTTTCTATAAAATTCGGTTATGAGATTAAGTTTTTGAAATATGATCCCTTTAATTTTTAATTGATATTTCATGCTTACCATCACAATCAAGGGATTCTTGAGTAATTGAGACTTTTTTTCACTATATTTAGGACCTTTGATAATATAATAATGTCTATGATATGCTAATATGGATATTTATTGGATGTTAATCTTGAGTGAGATTCAACATGAGATTGAACTTAAAATTTGTATGACACAAGTAATTGATTCATCAGTATATTTATAAGGTGGTTATTTAGTTAATTCATTCTCTATAATTTTCACCCATTCCAAGTGACTACCTTATTCTAGTGTTTAGTAATATGTAAATGGATAAAGTGACATGATATAATTCATTCACTCCACATCTTATAGTCTAGCAAGGATAATTTACGAAATTATGATGTGATGAGTTTTTTATTTTTTTTCCTAATTGGATTGGCTTGGTTGAAGAGTTTGGATAGGAATGGATTGGAGAAGTGGTTGGTTAGGATGAGTTACCTACAAAAGGTTTGCAGAAGTGAGTCATATAGGATTTTTTTCTAACTATAATAATTCAACTATAAAAAATTAATTATTAAGGAAATAAATTGATATGTGATGGTACTCCAAAAACTCTTTAGAGTTGAGGAGGCAAAGGAAATGAAGCTCTTGGTATATACTAGGTTTTGAGAATGAGTGGAATTGTGTTTGAATTAATTTAGGTAGATTATAAAATATGTTATGGGTGTATTTCTCAGACATGTCATATTCAAATTGAATGAATTTTTATGAGGCTATACCTAAGGATGAGATGAAAAATTTATATTTTAAGGTTCTGGGTTTGATAGGTTAGAAGGTATATGAGAGGACGTGATGGCACTAGGTGTATATGACCACTGCCAAGGGCTTGTCTATGTAGATTGGCCATGTCACACTAAAAATAATAGGTAGATTTATAAATTTAAAATTATTATTTTAGGTACTCTCATGAATTCCATAAGGTTAGTTAAAGGAAATTATCAGAATGTTTTCCTATAAATACGCATCAAATGTCCTTTATTGTACCAACTTGGTACATGCTTGGTTCCTATGATTCAAACTATTGCACATTATTAAAATATTATATATTCCCCTCAAATTAAATATTATTCATAAGTAATAGGCATAAGATAAGTATAAAGTATATCAAATTAATTCAAGATATATCATTGTCAAATATCAAAGCCATATTTATATCTACATACATACAATCAAGCAAAATAATTACACTCTAACTCTAGGTGGGAGACATACATGATATTTATTTCCATTCATGGATTAATTAATAAATAAATAACAAATAATAATTAAGGGGATGATTGGGTCGGGGGCTATAGTCGGTTGGTCGGGTACTTTCGTTCCAGCTCTGCCCATCAGTGTTCAATTCCCCACCGGCCCCATGGTACCGGTATTAGTCGTGTCTAGTCAGCGGCGCCGGTCACGTTAAAAAGTTTACCCGGCTTTCAATAAAGTGAATAAAATAATAATTAAGGGGATGATTAATGTCATCTCAAACCATTATACTTCCCATTTTATTTTCTCTTTTTAGGTTATAATATTTGAGGGTGACTTTATGTGATCAAATATAAAATAATAAAAAACATTAAATTCCATGTGGCATAATCATAATCATGATATATCAACCTAATAAATAGGCATAATCACAAAAGATGCAATTTTCGTATTATTTTTCATAGTCAACACAAACAAGTCCACAATAAAAAAACATGAAGAGCCTGCAGTATTGTAAAATAAGCACAATTTTATCCATAAGTATTCTCAAATGCTAGTTTCAGACCTCACAACTCATAACTCTTATTTTTCCAATCTTTATTAGTTTATCATCAGTCACAATCAATTGGAATAAGTATGTAGTCAATATAATTGATTGGATTATGTTTTTGTATAGTTTCAGTGGGCCTATCCAAAATTAGTATCAAAATTCATTCTTGATTTCAAATAGTCACTTTCATATTTTCTACTAATTTATACTTTTATATATCTATAATAGTAAAAAATAATATTTGTTTGACCCAAGTAAATCTATTCTTCGTATTTTCTAAAAATAATCATTTTACATATATTTGATTAATTATTGTACAAATTTAGAATTATAATATATATCATGTTTTACATGTATTATCACAAAAACATATTCATTCTTAAATTAAAAAAATGTGGTAAAACATAATAGTGAACCCAAAAATTATGGATAATTTATTTATTAGTTTTTATCCTAGGGGATCAAATTAATTTATAATATATATACACAAAATGTTATTTTTTGATTTGGCTTCCAATTTTAGTTTATTTTCTTGATTTCTAATAATTTGTGTTCCAATTTTTTAAAAACTCATAGGATCTATCATTCTAGATAAATATGTATTTATTTTTACCTAAGTCGTGGTGTGAGGGTAGTGCTCCAATACTCTATCTATTAGAAAAAACTCTACATGGATTTTATTTTCCATGTACCTCAAGGTATATCATAAAAACCTAGGTTTTGTATTTTATCCATAGGAATACTTCAATTTTTTATACTTTTAGTGTACTAGTAATCATTTATCCCTATGACGATACTCTCAATATACCTTAGAGAAGGGGATAATGTGCATACGAGACATTGGAATCCTCTATACATTTATTTCCATTTGTGCCCTATTCACTATTTTATGATTGTAATCAATATATCTAAGATATCACAAAGAAAACACACCTTTATTAGTCCCATAATCAATTCCTCTAACAAATTGAAAATTTAAAAATAAAAGCATGGAAATAATGAATGAATTGTGCTTACAGATGTTTAGTTTAATTATCACATGATATATTAATTTCCATGGTGTTATTTGGATTCATTATATATTTAAAATAATTAAATTAAACCACATCACAAATTCTAAAATGAATAATGTACAATCTCAAGCCTTACTCAATTCACATTGTTACAATAATTCATCTAAGATATAAACACTATTAATGAAAATATTTTTAAAATTAAGTATGACTTGGGACCAGGAATAATTTTACATTTTGAATCCTATAAGTAATAATCCACCTATAAATGAATTTAATGAAAAATATTTTACTTATTATATTAATTGCAATCCACATAATATTGATGCATTAATAAACATTGTAATATATATATATATATATATATATATATATATATATATATATATATATATATATATATATATATATATATATAGAGAGAGAGAGAGAGAGAGAGAGAGAGAGAGAGAGAGAGAAACACAAAACTTATCTTCCACTTCTACTTTAGGTTACCTAGTTTTTACTATTGCTTTCATTCTCATATGAACAACTCTAGTTATATATGTGCCACCATCCATAGGCATAGGGACATAACATGGTTTATAAAATATTCATATGAATATTTTTAATGAGGCACCATACACATATACTTTGATTAGTACATATTTCACCACCAACCTTTCGTAATGCATACTCTCTTGAGAAAATTGATATAACCTTACATTGTAAGGTATTAAAATTAAATTATTATGTTTTTAGAGATATTCATTTAATGAAGTATCATAATTTGAGTCATAATTATTTGTATCATAATATATCCTCCTACCCATTATCAAAAGAATTTTTCATTCATAGGTTATCACTCTAGGAAGGTAAATGTGATATGAACAACATCTTCAATCATTCCATGCAACATGATTGTATTATACCTATAATGACAAAGTAATAAATAAATATATTTCCAAGAATCCTTATATATTATGATTTATTATGGCTCTAAGAACTTATACTTCAATCAATTAGAACATTCAACCCTTTAGAAGTTCATTTTCCATCTCACTTTACTATCAACATTGGTAAAAACCTATCTTATGTACAAATTTCTAAACTTAGGGAAGGGTAAAATCAGCCAATTATTTAACATGTTTTTCAGAATAAAAAGTTGCTAGATAAAATGAAACAATTTATGTAAAATCGAATTACAAGGTATCTTAACACATATCTTACTATAATAATGCCATCAGTTTATCATGTTCAACATATTAAAATATTTTGATCAGTTATGCCAAAGATTGAATGAAATATACGTCAAACTCATAGATTTATAAAAGCTAAAGTGTAAATTAAATTCTCCATCTAGTTCAAATATCATCAATTGGCTAAAGGGTTCAACTATCTCCTATTTGAATATTATTATGGAGGATTAGTTAAAGGTATTTACCTCCCACAATCTTAGAAATAGATGGTCAATGGAAACTTTGTCGATCATTCCTTTATCACTCTTACTAAAAAATATCCTTATGTTTCCAATTGCATGGAATGTTTGGATATTTTATACATGTCCTTTGGGTCTTCTATTCAATGACACAAAACTCAATGAAGGAAATATTTCATTCCCTTACCTGTTTGGTTAAAAAATTACATGTGGTATTATATTCAACCTAAACAAAAATTTAAATAATTTGGCATCCCATTTTTATTTTAGTTATCTCACTTAGGTTTATAGAATTGTTTGATTCAAAGAGAGGATATTAAATATTTTTTATGGGTCATTAAACATATTTATATAGTTACTAAGTTCCAAGTTTGCTATAATATTTTTATAAAAACCCTTACTAAATATAGTTCTTGTTATCATCGTCCAATGTTAGATATGCTTAATTGGAACATCTCCTTAGAGAATTAGGATGGGCCAATTTAGAAGGATCTAAAGTATTTCATAGAGTTGTATGCGAAATTCGTTGCACAACTAAAGAAGTATGTGGGTTATGAATTTTACTCCAATAGGTTACTGTATATTTCAAGTGAATTATATTGGGTATTTTGTGTATATTTTTCATCATTTACACTAATTATAAATTGTATAGCCAATTACATAAATTGGGATCTAGCGAATTGCCCTAGGTGTGTAATTAGGGGGAATTTTTTTTTTCATAAAAAATGTGTTTTTAAGGATACCTTGGGATTTTTTACTATAGTAATAATATTGGTCATGTTATGACTAATATATTTATGTGGAACTATTTTGGGCTAAATTATTGGTCCATGGTATTGTAAACCCACTTAGGTAGATACCTATTAATGTGCCTACATATACTCACATATGCATTAGGGTAAGTTATAATTTTTAAGTACATTACTATATTATAAAGCATTTGTGTTAATACAATAAGGAATAAGGAAATTTCATTGGTATTTTTATTAAAAGAGCTTCCCTGGAGAAATATTATGTATTGTGTAATCTTTTTTTTTGTGCCATTATTTAATTATTCTATTTAGCTTAAAAATTCAATTAATATTTCTTCTTTTGTTTTAGTTTATTATTATATTTATATTTATATTATTCATTACTTTAGATGAGAGTATATATAAGGGAAAATAGACACATCTATAGCTTATCCTACTCAATAATATAGCAACTTAGACAAGGTAATCAAGTAATAAGTCTGCTTGAAAATGCATTTATATTAGGTCATGAAAAATAATGGATCTTTCAAACCTACACTAAGGGATATCTTATCACACAATGGAAAAGGAGAGGTTTTTAAGTATTCTAGTCAAATTCCATTTTGTGTTAACGCTAGCTAGGTCTTATTATTGTAATAATAATAATCAAGGTAACCTGCTAAATAAATATAGAATCTAATATAGTAGATGAATGTGCAAGCTAATCTAGTGCTCACCAAATTTAATGTCATAAATTAGGAAGACAATAAACATGAGAAGACACTTATATCTACTATAACATAGAACTAATCTAATAAAGGAGAGATACAATCCAATCCATTAGTTATACAATATTTAATTATCAAAAAATAAAGGGCTAGGAATATATGTACCTTATTGAAGTGATCTTGTCATGACTCAATATATCCCTTGTCTAATGGTGCTTTGGAAGAGGTTATTGTGACTTGTAATGATGATAAAGACAAATTATCTCTAGGTTATATGACTTTTCCTATGCAACTAAAGCTCTACAAGATAAGTGCTACTTATCCAAAGTAGAACCTAAGAAATAAAACCTCATATTGATTGTATAAATAAATTTGAGAGTAGTAATGATACACAATTGAATTATTCGCTCTTTATAAATGATGTTGAAGGGGTGTTTTTGGCCAAGGATTGAGCCTAAACCTTCCCAAGAATTTAGCTGTTGAAGTTGGCTTGGTAAACTTTGTTTGGTGGGAAATATAGTCATTAGGTCTTAAAATATGTTGGCTTGAGCTGACAAAGTTTCATGATGTGCACATAACCTAGAATAAGGTTTACCTAGTTGACATAGTGGAAAAAGTGGTAAGGGTTTTTTTTCTTAGGTTGGGGATATATTGGGTACTGGATTATTTAGAGGAGTGTATAAGCTCAGTGTTAATACTTAGGAAATCAAATAAGAGTAGATTGTATTCATTTTAAATGGTGGTATATGGGCCAAGAATCCTATAAAGCATGATAGCTCTAATAAACATTTTCATAATACCCCCTTAAAGGTGTGCACATGGAGAAATTGAGATTTAATAAGTTCATGCAAGAGAAAAATCATCAATAATTCATAGAGCTTAAATTTATTTTGTGTACAAATATGCCCAACTTGAATCTCATCATGTCTCACATAGTTATAACATGGGTTGGTGATTTTGGAAAAGAACATAACATCACACAACACTAAACTAAATAAATTGTAGTATAAAACAAAAAGATAAATGAAAGGAAATAATTGAAAAATACATACCTTTACTTACCT
>JARHVA010009654.1:77500-170000 GCA_037957365.1 Torreya grandis
AAAATAATATAGTTATTATTGTGACATGGTTCTAAAACCCATGTCCCTATACTACCCTATCTATATCATATGATCCATTAGCAAGCATACTTCTCATTGTATCCCCATTTATCAGTATATTTATCAAGCATATCATATCATTTGTAACATGCTTGATAATGATAAATACTAATAAATAGCTTTCGTAAAATTTGATACATCCTTGTATATTTGAATTTTGATGTTATTCAGAGTCTCATCAATCTTTGCAAGAAGTGATTAAAATAATTCATGTTGTATCATCTCTACTAATAAAATATGTGATGTATGTTAGAATAATAATGATGATCATGAGGTTCCTCATGTATGGAATACAGAATATAATGAAGTGGTGTAAAAATGTGACTAGTATCTTCATATATATGAAAAGGTTGAGGCTACAAAAAAATGAGGCTTTATTAATGAATGACCTAGAGAATGAGTTTAAACCAGTGAAGGAGGCTGTGTAAAATATTTAACATTATAATAATCACTCAACATTTATCATTATGGTTTTTAGTGCATTGATGATAAATTCATTATACTTCCCCATATTTGGGGATGTATTCTATATGTATCTTAGGAGGTGGTAAACTCTTATTTTTTTGGTTTTGCTATGTATGGATGAAGTGTATCAATTTATTGTCAGAGATATTTATAATTAGTATAATAATGGTTGTGTACAATGAAATAAAAAAGTATGTCTCATATCAGATAGTGAAGATCAGATATTCATGGTAGAAGAAGAGGACTACTGTTACAAGTCTGCATGATAATTATTGTCCAAATGAACAAAAACTCTATGGATCTCACATTAAATCAAGTTGATTAATGTGTAAAATGTAATAAAGTAATAAAGTAATATTGACAAAAAGTTTCATGAGAATGGCCCCAACTTGTATGAAACCAACACAACTTTTGGGGATCATACCAATGTTTAATAGGGCATGCATGATAAATATCTCATAAGGAAGGTTATGGAAGATGATTTTAAATTCATTTTAAGGTTGGGGAAGGTTTGTTTATATCCACAATATGGACTTGGGAAAATGTGAAATTAGGATGATAATTGTTTTTATTTGACATTGGAAGATAATACTCTATGGGGTTACTTGGAGTAATGACTTGAATAGTGTGCACATAGTCATATGTATTTGTAACACTATCATTAGTTGCATGTTTATTTATAGCTTTCATATGAATTTGAGTCCCTACTGGAGGGTGTGAAGGTTAAAATTATTGTATAAGTAAGTCTTGAAATTTAGATTGGTCAAGGTATTCTTATAATGACTTTAGAGAAAGACTCATCACATGATACTATAATTTAAAATGAATTTCATTAGAATATAAGAGGAATAGGTTCTCATCTAACATAATATGTGCTACTTTTTTAGACAAGGGTTTCAATTTTTTGATTAAAACTTGCGTTATTTTAGATTCCAATTATTTATAGTTGATAATGTGGGCTAAGTTACTTTCATGAAGATAACTAGTTTAGAATTCTTGAACCAATGCATTGATGAAGTCTTTCAATCTAGTGATGGAGTGAGTTTTAATATGGTTATACCAATCTAAATCATCACCTGAAAATGTTTTAACTAAGGTTTCTGTGGCATCACATGTATTAGTATTAACCTAATATTTATATAGATTTTCATAAGTTTTCAAATGTAAAGTTGGATCCATGGATACATTAGAAGTGATAGTGGGAACTATTCCTCCTATGTAAATGTTTGAAATTTTAGGAAAAAGAGGTTCATTTTTTAAGTGTTTAATAGTTTTGTTAATAAGTGGGGGTTATGGTATAAGGTTAACATGTTCATCTTTAAGTGTGGTGGGTGGGGGAGGGAGTTGGGGGGGGGGGGGGGGGTGGGAAAGACATGGTGGGTGGGAAGGACATTAGGATTTTTTGATACATATTGACTAGGTTGAGATGTTTTTAAAGATGAAATTTTTAGTTTTGAATTTATTAGTTTAAAACATAGCCATTTGATTAAGAGTTTTTAATAGTAATTGATTAGTTTGGAAGGTGTCTTTACTAGTAAAAACAACATTGAATGCATTACTATTATGGGAGGTATTAAGGGTTTGAGATGCACTAGTATCATGAGATGCACTAATGGCATGACAATCACTAGTAGAATTAGATGTATTATTAGTTATATGGAATTGGGTATTAGTGTGGGTGCTTTGAGTAGACCCTCTAAAAGTCACACCTACCATGTTTGTATAAATACATGGCATGGAGGTGAATAATACATTGAGGATGATGTCCTCCTATAAGAGGGAGGCATGAGAGCCATAAACAGTGTGGTAGAAGTCATTAAATCATTTAGCCAAAATATTATAAAAAAGTTAGGTGAAGGTGAATAAGGTTATTTAATATGAGGTCACATTAGGAGGTTATAAATAACTGTAGGTTCCTTACCTCTATGTTGAATATTTACATTAATGAATAGGATCATTTCAACCATGTATTCAAGGTCACTTTCATCTTATACCATTTACATTAATAAATGGTTAAGAGTCATGAAATAGGGAGGAGTCTCATAGTCAATATTTCTAGTAGTAATATGGATATTACTAAGATATGGGTTAGATACTTTAGAACATGTCTTAGGAATTTTATTAGAATTAATGTTGGATAATACAATTTTGTAATACAACATGCAATAAAAAAACAAAAAACAAGATTAATGAAATTTAAAAACTAGTTATTTGTTTGAAAAGAATATTAATATGCCATACTAATGGTTTTGATTGAAAATTTAAGCTTCTAAAGATACTTTTTTATCTTTTGGATAGTGTCATCCCATTATTTTAGATTACTAAATACGGAAGAAGTACCATTCTCATATGCCATTATACCTGATTTCAATGGTAAGCTAGAAGTAGCTTCTGAGTGTTAACAACTAAACAACACACCACACAAATAAACATATGGCTCAATTCCTAAGCATTAATAAAAATGAAAATCTTAAGCACTTCCAAAATATCATGAGGTAGGGGAAAACTAAAGACCGTGTTATGCTCTATACTATGACAATGAGTACTAGATCAATCCCCTCACACCATGATATTTGTAAATGATAGATAAGTACCATAAAAAGAGTATTGAGTATCCCATAATATTAATATCTAAGTATTTTTAAAATTATTGATACACATTTTCTAGGGAAAACTAAAAAAAGTGAGAAATAAAAGTAAAAATCAAAGTTTCGAAAGCTAATTTACAGTTTTTATAAAGTAAATAAACAAGCAACCAATTGAAAATTAAAGTGAATTTAATTAATCTCAATGTAAGTTAATTCCCATTCTTTGAGCTAAGAATAAATATAAATAGAATAAGGTTGACCTGGTTAACCAAGTTGTACAAATAGAATAGAACAAAGTCAAGCTAATCGATTTGGTCTATTAGAAAGACAAGCTAGAATGGACATAGTATGTTGAGTCAATTGATAACTCCTGAACCAAAATAGGTTGAACCTTGTCCCCGCTTAGTGAGAGTGCACTATTATTTATTAAATTCAAAAAATCAAGTACATAAGGGTGCCTTTACTCTGTTAACCCTTTTACAATGCAAACATGGATTTATATAGTTTTTACCAATGACTAGTAATAACAACTAATCCTATAACCAACTAAATACATGTAAACAACCCATAAGGTAGTGCTAATTAATAAATATAAAACATAAAAACCACCTAAAAATTAATCTAAGTAAGTTTATTTTATGGGGGTGTCTTTACTAAAAGATGCATGCCCCATTTACAAAAATTATTTATTACCTACCAAAAATCTAACCTAATGTTAAGAATTTGGAACAAGTCCTAACAAACCCCCCTATGATCCAAAGTCAGGATTTTGGACACATACCAAGAATTTTTATAAATTTTTCAAATTTTATTCTCTAAAGAGGTTTTGTGAAGATATCAGCTGTCTGATTGGTAGTTGGGCAATATATTGGATCAAGAGTTTTCTTTTCCACTAGCATTCATAGATAATGGTATTTGACATCCATATGTTTTATTTTGGCATGAAACATTGGATTCTTGGACATCTTGATTACACTCTGATTATCAATGTACAACTGTGTTGGAGCAAACTGAGAAACTTGAAGATCTTCAAGAATACGACGAAGGTAGACAATTTCTCTAGAAGCATCCCATGCTGCAATATACTCTGATTCTGTTGATGAATTTGCCATTGTATCTTGATTCTTACAACACCAAGTAATGGTAGCCGAACCCATATGCATAGTGTATCCTATGGTTGACACTCTGTCATCTACACATCTGCCAAAATTTGCATCACAATATCCAACAAGTTTGAAGTTCTTGTTGGGGCGGTATTCAAGGCCATATGTTTTCATTCCCTGAAGGTAATGAAGTACTCATTTTATTGCATGCCAATGAATTTCTCTATGCTCATGCATAAACCTAGATATAATTCCAACTAAAAATGAAATATCAGGCTTGGTATTCATCAAGTATAACAAACCTCCCACCAATTATCTATATGTGGTGCCATAAAAAAAGGCATTGCTATCATCCTTAGACAATTTCAAATTACTTTCCATGGGAGCAAGGGCAGTTTGGCAATCACTCATGCCAAACCTCTCTAATAACTCATAAATATACTTAGTTTGTGAAATGAAAATACTATGCTCTTTCTAAGTTACCTCTATGCCTAGATAGCAGTGAAGAAGTCCAAGATCTGTCATCTCAAACCCATCTTTTAATTCCTTCTTCATAGACTTGTTATGGTTTTCATCATTTCCTGTAATAAACAAGTCATCAAGAAAGAGAACAAGTATCACCATTTTCTTACCTTGCACTCAAAAATAGAGAGTATCATCAGATTCACTACGATGAAATCCAATGGATTTCAAGTATGAATCCATTTTCTCATACCAAGCCCTGGGTGCCTGTTTGACTCCATACAAAGCTTTTATCAATTTACATACTTTGTGTTCAGCACCCACCTATTCAAAAGCCTAAGGTTGTTTCATATAGACTTATTCCTATAAATCACCATTTAAAAAGGCACTTTTAACATCTAATTAATGTACTTTCCAACCATTTTGTGTTGCTAAGGCAAGTACCATATGAATAGTGTGCCATTTGGTAGTGGTTGCAAATGTTTCCCCATAGTCAATACCTTCTTGTTGTGCATATCCCTTTGAAAGAAGTCATGCCTTATGTTTATCAATGGAGCCATCTAATTTATACTTAGTCCTGTAAACCCATTTACATCTGATGGGTTTAACATGTGGAGGAGGATCAACTAAAACCCATGTATTATTGTTAAGTATCGAATCATACTCACATTTCATTGCATGTTGCCAAACATGTTCAGTAGATGCCTCCTCAAAAGTGGATGGCTCAGTGGAAGAAGCAGTAATAACCATATCATAGTTCACCTATTTTCAAGAATTCCTGGGCCCCATTAAACTAACTTCATCTACTGTCAAGTTAGAAAAAGTACTTTGAGCCCATTTTGGATACTTAGACAAATTATTCAAATAAGGGACTCTGTAATTCTCATTATGAGCATCATTCGAAGGGGGAATTATAGAATTTTCAACAATTTCTAAGTCATCAACCTGTGAACTTGTAGATGAAGGTGAGGAAAGTGAAGGAATTTAAGTCTCATACCATAACTTGGAAGAGTTATCCCCATTATTCAAACCCTTATCTCTTTTTGTGTTTTTCCTCTCTAACCTATTAAGTTGAGAATCAATCTCTGTAGTGTTCATAGACCCAAACTCATCAAATATTACATCTTGACTCACTATGAATTTCATTGAATCTTGTCCAAGAAAATCAAACCCCTTTTGATCTTCAGAATAACCAAGATAGATGCATTACTGACTTCATGGTTCTAACTTAGTTCTATGTTTAATAAAAACCAAAGCAAAACAAACACAACCAAACACTTTCAAGTGTTTAACTTTGGGTTTAAACCCATACCATGCCTTGTATGGAGTTTGTCCCAAAAGAGCAACTTTGGGGAACCTATTTCGCAAATACACTGCAGTACCAATAGCTTCGGCCCAAAACTCATCATCAAGCTGTTTATAGTGCAACATGGCATGTATTGTGCCCTCTAAAGTTCTATTCATCCATTCAGATGCTCCATTTTATTCTAGAGTATAAGCATTACTATATTGTCGATGAATGCCATGTTCTCAACAATAATCTAAAAATTCATTTGAGGTATACTCACCTTCATTATGTGAATGAAGAGTAGCCAAATGTGAACCTGTTTCTTTTTTGACTAAGTGTAACCAATCAAAAAACTTAGCAAAAACTTCATATTTGCTTTTCATAAAGAATACCCAAGTCATCCTATAAAATTCATCAATAAACAATACAAAGTATCTACACCGACCAATGGATGACTTTTTCATGTCACATACATCACTATGAACTAACTGTAAACATCTGCTAGCTCTCTAAGATCACTGCTTAGGAAATTTTTCCTGATTTTGTTTGCCCAAAACACATGACTCACAAATAATACTATCTTTGTGAAAAGTGGTCAACCCATTCACCATACCATATCTCTACAAATCCACTAAAGAGTGAATATTCAAATGTCTATAGCGGAGATGCCATAACCGCTGTGTAGACCTTGTACCTATGTCAACAATTGCCAAAAGTTCTATATTTGGAGGAAGCACCTTACAATGCAGTCTAACCGAGTTTCCATCTTCATATCATGTATACATTGTTTTATAATCATCCTTCACTGAATTGATGTAAATGATCCCATTTTCAAGCACAATTTGATAACCTTTCTTTCAAATAGTTACCAAATAAAGTAAGTGTTTCTTTAATGTGGGAACATACCAAACATCCTCCAAGTATTTTATAGACCCATTAGGAAGAATAATCTAAATAGATCCATGTCCTAGTGGTGTATGCATAGACTTATCTGCTAAGGCAACTCTAGAGAGAGAAATTTCCTTATAAGACCAAAAGCCATCTCTCCTAAATGTCATGTTTTTGGTTGCTCATGTATCTAAAACCCATACATCTGTGAGCTCATCTCTAGCCTCATATTCAATATAATTAATGTGCCCCAAAGTAGTGAATGCAGATTCATGGGAAACATTACTAGATTCATCATAGTCATGATCAGCATACTGAGTAGAGTTAGACTTAGTCATTTTTTGTGGCCTCTAAATTTTATCAAAAGGAATCCTACATTGTGAGGCAATGTGACCAAATTTTCCACATCTATGACACTGAATGTTTGATCTACCTCAACCTCTGCCCCTATATGAGTTGTGAGCATGTCCTCGATCACTTGATTCATGTGAATTTGATTGATTAGATTGTTGATTACTTGAATGACCCCTACCTCTATTTTGATATTTGCCTCCTTTGTAACCTCAACCCCCTTTATAACTATTTCCTCTATTATTTTGATGCCTAGATGAAGATTAACTAGGCTTTGACTCTAAAACATGGGCTTCTTCAGTTTTCTTGGACTTCTTGGGTAGAGAGAGGTCATGTTGGATGAGAAACTCAACCAACTTATCAATAGTGATGCCTGTGATCTTGTCAGAGACATGAAACATTTTTTTAAAATTCTTATAGGACCCTAGTAGTCCTTTCAAAGTAGTAGTAACTATAAGGTCATCATCTAGTTTTCCAAAACCAGCCATAGTGTACTCAGTAGTGATATTTTTTAACTTAGACATATATTCTCCCATATCCCAATCTTCATCTAATGACAAAGTAAGCAAATGCATATGAATATCTATCTTCTTATGCTTAGGTTTCTTATCATACAAATCTGACAATGTTTTCCATGCAATGTAACTATGAGGAGAATTTTCAATATGAACATAAGTATCACGAGTACAACATTTAATGAGAGCTAAGGCCTTAGAATCATGCAAATTAAGTATATTTAATTTAGCCTGCTGTATTAGCAATGTGGGATTTTCATTCTTAACAATATCCCATAACTCATTAAAAATTAGTGAAGCCTCCATCAATCGTTTCCAATCTGAATAACTGGAAATTGTTAATCTATCACCATCTAAAAGCAAATTTTTAATTTTTAGAATTTTGAAATGAAATCAAGTGTAGTAGAGAAAAGTGTGACAAAATGCAAAAGAAATGAAACAAATATCACACTCACTGCACAAGACATTGTTTCTATGGGGTTTTGCACTTAACCTCTGCATAGAGCACAAAAAAAAAACAAGTATTTTTGATGGGTTTTGCACTTAACCTCACCAAAAATCAATGATTACACCCTTATTTCACCAAATTACAACCTTATTCCACCAATTACACCCTTATCTCACCACAACAATGCAAAATAAATATGATTGAATTCCCCCTTTTTTTATTTATAAAATAGCACAATACAATAAGTATGTGTTTAACAATATTCAGATTTAAAAGGGAATATTTCTTTTTCAAAAAAGCATATACCAAAGCAAAAAGAATTTTCTACAAAAAGAAGGGATTTGAACCCTTGACCTCCTCCTTTGCAAGCTTCTTACAAAATAATCTTAACCAATTGCTCTAAGAGCATTTTCAAAACATTACACCCAAAATTTCTACTTATACCAGATTTTTGTGTATGAGGGAAAAAAATTACATATGAGTAAATAAATTCAAATTTCTCCCTTTTTAAAGCTTCTCTTCCAAGCTTCCTCCCATGGGACCCACTAAGGCAAATTTTCAAAAAAATCTTTAGAAACATCAAAAATAAATTTCTAAATTTTATTGCAATGCCATGTTTGCCTAGGATGCCATGGCAGCTCCTGGATGTTTTTCTCCACCTTCTCTCTCTCTCCCATAGGCCATACAAATCTGTACGGGATGGATAAAAAGGATTTTCACTATGTTTTGGCAGATGTTTAAGGTATTTTTTGCAGAGAATAGCTTCAAAATGAACTCAAGGCGTGGGAAGGCCGTACAACTGGCTATACAACTAAGATTTTTATAGATTTTTAAATTAGAATGCAAACATAGGGGTTTTAATAATATTTACAGGTGTTTTAGCTATTAAGAAGCTAGAGAATGACATGAATCAATAATGGCAGCCATGAATAAACATTACAGAGGTTTTTCTCAAATAAATACACTGTACAAATCTGGGTTCTGCAAAAAAAATGAATTTAATAACATTTAAATGCTAAAAATTCATTTTTATGCTAGATGAGGAGGTTAAACATAGGAAAATAGAGTATCAAATGGCCAAAAATGACCAGACTGTGGTATATGGAAAATATACAAGTTTAAACGTAAATAATATTTGAAAAATTAAAATAATTTAATAATTTTTCAAAATATTTAAACCAATACTATATGGCATACCTTATTTCATGCCAATATGATATCACGTGAATTGATTTTTCACCTTGCTCCTTCGTATTCACGAAGCTCCCAAAATAACCATGCTCTGATACCACTGATAACTCCTAAACCAAAATAGGTTGAACCTTGTCCCTGCTTAGTGTGAGTGCACAAGTATTTTATTAAATTTAGAAAATCAAGTACATAAGGGTGCAGGGTATACTTTAAGAAACCCCTCCTTTAGAAAAGGGGTAAAAAATTGGCAAAATGTGTAAAACACCTGACAAAAAAAATTATTTTTTGTGGCGAAAAAAATAGTTTACAAAGAAAAAATAATAATCTCCATTGGCGAATCATTCATAGTCTCTCAAACAATGTGTAAAATCTGGGCGAATTGTGTTATTTTAAAACCACACAAAAATTATACATTGGCGAACAAAAAATAATAATCATAGTAAAATTTTAATTTTTTGGGCACTAGGAATGGGGTTGGATCGGCTTGTGGCACTTTGCGAGAGATATTTTCATACTATTCTATCATGCATACATCCCTTCATGCAGCCTTCATACCTCCTATGATGTCTCCTTGAAATCTTGAAACCCTAAAATATGGCTAAGTTTGAAACCCTGAAACGTTGGAATCTGACTAACTCTTAAATATGATAGGGTCGACGAAAACCTAGAATTTGCATTATAGCTCCTAGCGGTCTGAAACCCCTCTCAAACACCCTGAAAGTATATAAATAAAATATAACTTAAAGTATAAGAAACTAGATGTCCATTATAAATGTAAACTTATACTTAAATGTTTATTTTATTTGTATACTATTCGCTTCGGGAAAAAAAAGGGTTATTGAATGTCTCATTGCTATTTTCTTGAATTCAGATTTATACATATTACAAATGAAAGTGTGTTGGCGAAACGAGCCGACTCCTCCACTTCCCACAACGTGAAACCCGGCGAACATTCCACAATAAGCGCTACCTGGTCGGCCACGTGGAAGGCGAATACTGCCAAGCAGAAACTCAAACGAAACATTTGCCTTGGCGATTACAAAGCTAGGCAATCACGAAACCCAAGAAAGCTTGGCGACCAGGAAACCATGGAACGGCATAGAAATCACCAAAAAACACACTGACAAAATGTAAAATTCACCAAAGTACGGATATTCACCACTAAAATATTCCCTGTAAGGGTGCCTTTACTCCATTAAACCATTTAAACTGCAAACATGGATTTCTATAGTTTTTACCAATGACCGGTAAAAACAACTAATCCTATAACCAACTAAATATGGGAGAACAACCTGTAAGGTAGTTCTAATTAATAAATATAAAACATGAAAACTACCTAAAAATTAATCTAAGTAAGTTTATTTTATGGGGGTGTCTTTACTAAAATATGCATGCCCCATTTACAATAATTATTTATTATCTACCAAAAATCTAACTTAATGTTAAGACTTTGGAACAAGTCCTAACATCAATTGACACAGTTGACTATAAATGTGAAATTTTATAAAACTAAAAACTAGTAAATACATAATTGAAATTTAAATTTTAAAAAATAGTTAGAAAGTAGATTTACTATAAAAATCGATAAAGATAAATTACTAATTTGGTTAGAGTGAACCTGGAAAATAAGATAGGTCAACTAGGTCTATGTAGTAGTCTTCCGGAGAAGGTTGAGTTATTTTTTTAACTATGTTATCTAGGTGTAATTTTGAACATGTAGAGGTAGAAGATACAATACTTAGACAAAATTGAGCCAGTCGACTTACTATAAATAAAAACCAGTAAATCACTAGATATATAAAACTATGACAATCTGATTGACCTAGTTATAAAATAAACAATATATAAAATCAAAGAGTCAAATAGATTGATTCAGTTTAATGTTAAATGTGAAAAAATAAACTACATCGATTGGATCAATCTAGTTTTTTGATACTGGAATTTTTTTGCATAGAAGATTGAACATGCTTGACAAGATTTTCTTATGTTAAAAAACCTACAAAAACATGACTTAACTAGCTCAATTGAGTTGGTGAAGATATAAAAACCCATACATAAAGTATAATTAGGTTGATAGGGTCAATGTTGTATGAAAACCTATTGATAAAGTATTAAATTAGGTTGATAGGGTCAATGGATTATGAAAACCTACACATAGTGTGTTAAACTAGGTCAATAGAGTCAATCCATTTCTTTGTAAATAAAAATTTAAAATCTATAAGGCTTAGATTCACGTCGAGTTCACCAGAATGTATTAAATTGAAACTAGACAGATCTCTAACTTATCTGACTCAATAATATTCAGACATTGAGATGGTAATCATCTAACACGTATGCTTGAAAATAGGTTTATATCAAGGTCATGAATAATAATGGATCCACTAAACATAAATTAAGGTATCTCTTATCACATGAGAACAAAGGAGATGTTTCCATGGCCTCTAATCAAATGCCATTTTCTAATAAACCAAGATAGGTATTATCATTACAATAATAATAATAATAATAATAATAATAATAATAATAATAATAATAATAATAATAATAATAATAATAATAATAATAATAATAATAATAATAAGTAAGATAATCTAGTAAATGAATATGCAAGCTAATCTCATGCTCACCAAATCTTGTGGTACAATTGGGAAATATAATAAACATGCAAAGATAATTATATCTAATATAACATATAAATAATATAAGCAAGTAAATATACAATTCAATCTATTAGTTATATAATATCTACTTATCAAAATGTGAAAGACTACGAATATACTTAATTTATTGAAGTGAACCCATAATGCCTCAATCTCTCCCTTGGCCAATGGTGCTTTGCACAAGAGGTTCTTGTGGCTTGTAAGGATCACAAGGACAATAAGATCTAGGTTATAATATTTCTCTTATGCATCCAAGACAACCATAAGACAAGTGTTTCTTCTCCAAGGCAATAACCTATGTATTAAAACCGCCTATTAATTATTTAAGTATATTTATGAGCAATAATGATTTGCAATTGAATGATCCTCTCTTTATAAATGATTTAAGGGTGTATTTATAGCCAATGATTGACCCTAAACACTCCTGAGAATAAAGCCAATGAAGTTAGCTTGGTCGACTTTGTTAGGTAGGATATACAGTAATTATGTTTTTTACCATGTTGGCTTGGGATGATAGAGTTTAGTAATGTGTGATAAACTTAGAATAGGTTCAACCTAGTCGATGTAGTAGGAAAAATTGTGAAAATAGGTTTTTGCTTAGGTAGGAGCTATTTTAGGTGGTGAATTACATAGGGGAGTGTATAAGCAATATTTTAATGCTTAGGGAATTAATAAGAGTATCTCATTTTGGTTTTAAATTGTGGTATAGTTTATGAAAAACATGAAAAGCACCAAGGTCTGCCAATCCCTTTCCCAGTGTACCCTTTAAGGCATGCACTCAAAGAGATTTAGATTTGATGTGTTCTTATAACAAAATAATGATCAGTAATTGATAAAGTTTAAAAATATTATGTGTATACATAGAGTAGCCTTGGAATATTTCACATTCCCATTATATTTCTCAATCCAAACCTTTTGGTAGGAATCCATGGAAGGGTCTTTCTATTCAGTCTTTTTTTATGACTTCCTTCTTATAAAATTTGTGGTTTCCTTTGTGGTTTTGATCCAATAAATCATATGAAATGATTAAGATTTACTTAGTTTGATATGGAGATGGTTTTGGATCATGGCTCTTTCCAAACTCTCCATCATTATAGTGTGCTTTGTTGTTCCTACTATGGTGTCCCCTTTACCTAAGTACCCTAGATCAAGCATATAATATTCTTTCAAGAAAGGGATAAAATTTATTATAGGCCTATTTTACGAATGGTCCTGTAATTAGCTCCCTTGACCTATCCTCTATGAAAAGTAATACCTTAATAATAATGATCCTTCCTCAATTATTGAAGTTGAAGTAAATATCCCAGATGAATACGTACATAAAATTAGAGTTCAAACACCTTCCATATGGTGGACTAATAGGAAATGGCCTAGTGAGACCCATTTTCACATACACTAGTCTTGACATGGTTATTAGTCTTTCTCTCCTAAATATAATCAATTTGATACTTTGAATGCTCATTGGAAGTTCAATAATTATGAATAAACTTAAGGACAAAGGTTTGTGAGAGTGCAAAAAATAATTTTTGAGCCTAAACAAGCACATTTCATGTAGTGTATCTTACACCAAGGTTTTTTTGTTTAGTTGTTTTACACATCTACATATGGCTAATCCCTCATTTATGTATTTTGAACACCCAAAGTGTCTCAATAATTTATTTTTAATTTTCAAAGAATTCTTAGTTATTGTGGTGGTAGATTCATACTCTTTTTCAACTAGTTCATTTAGAGTTACCTTCCTAGGAAATGAATCTCTTAAGATAAATTTCCATGTTATGTACATAGTATAACAAAATATGTCATATATTTTGTTATGAAATTATTTTATATTATAGAACAAAAGGAACAATGTAATATTTAATCATTTATTTCTAAATTTTTGTTTCTATACTACTAATAAAGTTCAAGTGATCTCTAATGTAATTATATAAAATTAAGTATAAGTTAAAAAGGTTCAACACGAGTTTAAATACCTTCAAAGCCTATCATACCATAGGAGGAGTGACTTCTATGTAGTCATCTAGATCCCTCTCCATTCTCCTTGTTGGAATTCATCTTCAGAGGGTCGTGGTAGGCATGATCCACTAAATGGGCATTTAATTGTTTCATTGTATTGATTCATAGATCTTTTAGTGGTAGGAGGTCTATGATCCCGTACACTAAGGGATAGAGAGCATAAAAATAAAAAAATATTTCTTTGTCTAGCCTTAGCCATTTTTCCATCCACACAAGACCCAGTGGATTATGTTAATAAAGATAAAACTAATGAAAGGTAGGAGTTACCTCATGATTCTTCGCCTCCATCAACTTCATTGATTGCTTATGTGAGTTAGTTTTTATGCTTTGGTGCCTATTGGGCTATTTAACATTTTTTGGGATATGTTCAAACTTTGTTTAATTGAAAAATTATTATATTATCCTTTTTAACTTTAATTCAGGTCAAAAAAATTTACTATATTTTTTAAATTATTAAATCGACATAATATATTGAAGTGTAATTCCTTCCGCTGATTTTATTTTTTAATAATCAACATATATAATTTATAGTATTAATAAAAAACAATTATCAATAAAAAAAGACCTCCATAAATAATTATTATTCTAATAATATTTTCCCAAATATATTTAAAACCATTTAATATAATATATATTAAATAATAAAAATTAACTATAATTTTAAAAATAAATAAAATTCATATGGTTATGGTATCCAACAATGTAGAAATCCACAAAAATACAAATAAAAATTATTAGACTAGGTTGGAGTCTGTGATGAGTTGACAGAATGAAAACCCCTACACCAATAAATCTATTATTTATGAACTCATAATAATGATGATAGGAAGAGTACTTTTGGGCATGCCTTTCTTTTTGGAACAGGTGTGGTCACATGGGCATCCAAAAATCAACCTATAGTGACACTTTCATCAGCTGAAGCAAAGTATGTAGTAGCCACATCAGCAGCATATCAAGCAACTTGGATGAGGAGAGTATTGACAGATTTATTACAAGCACAGAAGGAGTCAACACCAATCTTTTGTGAAAATAAATCAACAATTACTTTGTCAAAAAATCATGTTTTTCACAAGAGGAGCAATCACATTGATACAAGATTTCATTTTATCAGAGAGTTAGTGAACAATGGAGAAATCCATCTGGAGATCTGTAGACCTGAAGACCAATTGGCAGATATATTCACAAAGGCATTAACAAAAGAGAGTTTTGATTATCTAAGACAAAATTTAGGTATTGTAAATGCTGAAGTAGTTAGTGGTAGAAATTAAGGGGGAGTGTTAGAAACTGGAGATAATTTCTCTAACTATTTGTTTGCCTCCCTCATGCATGCAGTTTGCATGATCATGTTTCAGTCTTAGTTTAGCTAGTTAAGTCACTACTTAGTTAGCATGCAGTTAAACATTAGTTTATCTTTTAGTTTGATTTGTTTTCAAATCTATTTATGTAGACTATTCACAAATTTTAGCAAGTAGAATTAATAAAATTAAAGATAGCTTTTTGATTGCCGTAGCAATCTAGAATCTCTATTTTTATTTTATGTTTCTTGCTCTATGTGTGTTTTCCCTTCAAATTGGTATCATAGCCTATAAATAGCTAAGAGGCACAACGAAGAAGCGCATGATTTGACCAGCCTGGATGCAACAAACCCTAAAGTTGATAGCAGCACCTGTGTAATCGGTGAAGCCTAGAGTCTTACAACTTGTGCGACCTATTAAAAGTATGTAGTATAAGAAAGAAGCAATTTTCACTATGGATGTCTTCGCATAATGGCCAAGTCAATAGACTGAAAAAAAGAAGAAGAGAGATTCCAGTTTCAATAGTCATCAAAGCCATTTTATGTTCAAGTGTTCATTCTCTGAGTATTTTTGGACAGACTTATGCATAGTAGGTAGATCTCATCCAAACAAACATGTTTGAGACATGGCAACAAACAACATCATCTCTTAGCTTCATATTCTCGTTTTTAATGGTAAGAATTATGATTTTTGAGAAATTAAAATGAGAACATTTTTTTTGCTCACAATATGTTTGGGATTTGGTAGAGAATGGTTTTGTAGAACCACAGGATGAGGCTACCCATCAGGTATTAGCTTGAGCACAAAAGGAAGAGCTTAAAGAGAACAAGAAAAAAGATGCAAAATCCCTATTAGTAATCCAATAGGTAATGGATGAATCTATTTTTTCTAGAGTTGCAGCTGTAATGAGATCCAAGTCGGCATGGAAAATCTTAGTGACTACCTATAAAGGTAATAAAAAGGTGAAAATAGCTAAATTACAATCTCTTACGACAAATTTTAAAAATTTGCAAATGAATGATTCAGAGTCTATAGACCAGTTTGTGGGTCAAGTATTAAATATTTTGAATCAAATTAGATCTAATGGAGAAACAATAACATATTAGAAGATCATAGAAAAAATACTCAAGAGTTTACCAAGAAAATTTGATGTAATAGTTTTAGCTATTGAGGAAACCAAGGATTTAGAATAGTTATTAGTTGATGAATTAATGGGATATTTTTAACACATGAATCCAGAATGAATAGGAATAACAATACTTCTTTTGAGAATGCTTACAAGACTCAGGTATCATTTGGCAAAGGAAGAAGAAGAGGAAGGTCAAACTTCAAAGGAAGAGGCAGAGGCAGAAATGGAAGGAACAATCGAGATCAAAGTGAAAATAATAATCAAAAATACAATAATAGTGGACGTGGTGACAATCACTTCCAACAAAATTCACAAAGGTTTGATAAATCTAACATTCAATGTTATTATTGCAAAAAATATGGACATCATGCAAGTGAATGCAAAAAGAAATAAGGAGATGTGGACAAGCAGAATGTTAATTACACAAATGAATCTAGTTCTGATTCTGGAAGCTTATTTCTCACTTTTCATGTTGCTCAAGAAAATGCTAGAGATATTTGGTTCTGAGATAGTGGATGTAGTAACCATATGATAGGGAATACAAAATTCTTTGCTAGTCTTGATGATTCCATAAAATCTGAAGTAAAATTAGGAAATAATAGCAAAGTGGATGTAATGGGTAAAGGAGTAATAAATGTTTTGGCAAAAAATGGTGAAATAAGATTTATCCCTGATGTTTATTTTGTACCTAGACTAAAGCATAATATTATGAGTGTTGGATAGTTAGTACAGAAAGGTTACAGAGTATCTTTTATGGATAATGTTTGCACAATACTAGACAAATTTCTAAATGACAGGTTCATAGGAAAAGTGGAGATGACTAAGAATCAGATGTTCCCTCTTCGAATTCAGTGCATCCAAGGAGAAGAGGAAGCCCACTTCAAAACCATGAATCTAGACCAATCATGGATATGGCATTTAAGATATGGACATTTACATTTTGGAGGTTTGAATTTGTTACAAAAGAAAAATATGGTGAAGGGATTACCACCAATAGAATAGCCAGGAAGTTCATGTGAAAGTTGTATTCTGGCAAAACAACATAGAGAGAGCTTTCCATTAGGATCCTCATATAGAGCAAAGGTAATATTGGAGCTAGTCCATAGTGATTTATGTGGACCAGTGCAAATTCCATCATTTGGAGGTAGTTCTTATTTCCTAGCCTTCATTGATGATTTTAGCAGAAAGACTTAGATATAATTTATCAAAAATAAGTCTGAAGCCTTTAGAAAATTTAAAGAATTCAAGGCTATGGTTGAAAATCAGAGTGGCCTTTACATCAAGGTACTTAGATCAGATAGAGGAGGTGAATATATGTCTAATGAATTTCAAGTTTGTTGCAGATATCATGGCATTAAAAGGCAACTGACTACAAGGTACACACGACAGCAGAATGGTGTAGCAGAAAGAAAGAATAGAACAATCATGGAGATGGCTAGAAACATGTTGAAGGCAAAACATTTGTCAAATGAATATTGGGCAGAAGCAGTAGCATGTGCAGTATATATTCTAAATAAAATCCCAACAAAGAGTGCCAAAGATTGAATTCCACAAGAATCTCAGAGTGGTAAGAAGTATAGTGTACATCATTTCAAAAAAATTAGTTGTATTGCATATTCTCTTATACCATCTAAATTGAGAAGAAAACTTGATGATAGAGCTGAGAAATGCATTTTTATTGGCTATAGTGAGGAATTAAAGGCTTATAAGTTGTATAATCCCATTTCAAAGAAAGTGATTATTAGCAAAGATGTGGAATTTAAGGAAGAAGAAGCATGGGATGCAAGCATTGATAAAATCATCACAATTAGAGCACCAATTTCCCAAAATGAAGAAGAATCTGAAGAACAAAATTTTCAAGGTGATCAATCCTCTACACAAGCAAGAACAAGCACTCCAATAAGAACACATAGGAGCTTAGCACAAGGTGAATCATTTGGTCATGCATGTCATCCTATTCCAAATTCATAAGTGTTGAATCAGATCCAACTCTTGCCACTTTAAGATCAAGATTTGAAGGTAAAAAAATGAGAAACTTGAATGAGATTTATAAACAAGAAGAAGAGAAGTTAGATTTATGTTAAAATTTTACTCTTTTCTCTCATGATCCTATGTATTATGAAGAAGTAGTTAATGAGGAACATTGGATAAAAGTAATGGATGAAGAGATGAATGCCATTGAGAGAAACCAAACATGGGATCTAATTAATCTACCTTAAGGTAAGGATTGCATAGGAGTCAAATGGGTTTATGAGACCAAATTTGATGTAGAAGGAAATGTTGAAAACCACAAGGCAAGGTTAGTAGCAAAAGGTTTTGCATAAGAACATGGAATTGATTATAATGAAACATTTGCTCCAGTTGCTAGACTTGATACTATTAGAATGGTTTTAGCAATTGCTGCACAAAATAATTGGTATGTATATCAAATGGATGTCAAATCAACTTTTTTGAATGGTTTCCTAGATGAAATAGTGCATGTGAAACAACCACCAGATTATGAAGTGCATGGACATGAAGAAAAAGTCTACAAATTGAAGAAGACCCTCTGTGGTCTCAAGCAAGCACAAAGAGCATGGTATAGCAAGATTGATTCATACATGACAAACAATGGATTCAACAGAAGCAATAGTGAGGACAAAAATCAATAAAGAAGGTCAGATTTTGATTGTGTGTTTGTATGTTGATGATTTGATTTTCACTATAAATTTTTCTGTAGACACATTTAAATCAACAATGAAGAAAGAATTTGAAATGACAAATTTGGGATTAATGAAGTACTTTTTTAGCATTGAAGTTGTACAATTTGAGAAGAGAATTTTTATTTGTCAAACTAAATATGCAAAGGATGTGTTAAGGATGTTTAAGATGTTGAATTGTAAATCAACACCTACACCAGTTGTTACAGGGACCAAAATGAGGAAAGAAGACAAAGGGTCTAATGTTGATTCTACAACATTAAAAAGACTAGTTGGTAGTTTGATGTATTTTACAACTACAAGACCAGATATCATGTATGGGGTCAGTTTAATCTCTATATTCATGGAGTCACTAAAAGACTCGCATTGGCAAGTTGGAAAGAGGATATTGAGATATGTGGGAGGAACAACAAAATATGGAATTTTATATTCCACAACTAATGATTTTGGTTTGATTGGTTATACTAATAGTGATTTTGCAGGGAGCGTTGATGATAGGAAGAGTACTTCTTGACATACCTTTCTTTTTGGAACAGGTGTGGTCACATGGGAATCCAAAAAGAAACCTATAGTGACACTTTCATCAACTGAAGCAGAGTATGTAACAGCCACATCAGCAACATGTAAGGCAACTTGGATGAGGAGAGTATTGACAGATTTATTACAAGCACAGAAGGAGTCAACACCAATCTTTTGTGACAACAAATCAGCAATTGCTTTGTCAAAAAATCATGTTTTTCACAAGAGGAGCAAGCACATTGATACAAGATTTCATTGTATTAGAGTTAGCGAACAATGGAGAAATCCATCTGGATTTCTGTAGATCTGAAGACCAATTGGCAAATATATTCACAAAGGCATTAGCAAAAGAGAGTTTTGATTATCTAAGACAAAATTTAGGAATTGTAAACGTTGAAGTAGTTAGTGGCAGAAATTAAGGGAGAGTGTTAGAAACTGGAGATAATTTCTCCAACTATCTGTTCGCCTCCCTCGTGCATGCAGTTTGCATGATCATGTTTCAGTCTTAGTTTAGCTAGTTAAGTCACTGCTTAGTATGCAGTTAAACATTAGTTTATTTTTCAGTTTGATTTGTTTTCAAATCTATTTATATAGACTGTTCGCAGATTTTAGCAAGCAGAATTAATAAAATTAAAGATACCTTTTTGATTGCCGTAGCAATCTGGAATCTCTGTTTTTATTTTCTGTTTCTCGCTCTATGTGTTTTTTCCCTTCAAATAATTTGTGCAAGGTTCATAAACGGCATGCTTATCCTTCTACCCAAAAATACTAAAATCTTAAATAAGAAAAAAAAATTAAAAATTTAAAAATTACATCCCTGGTACCGTCCCAACAATAGATGTATATTTCTCAGGTCGAGATTTGGTAAATCTATGAGAAACCATGCCTGCAATTGTATTTCACAATCGGTTATGGATTTCACGTAAAGACGGGTTGAGACTAAACAAATTCATGAAATGCAAAAGAGTTCGCTTACTCTAATCAATATTATATAAAGAAAAGCGTGCGTGCCCTACATGAATGATGAAAACATATCAAACATTTTATTGCTAAATCCGAGTAGTGGCCTGCTCCAACCGCACATATGATTCTATGAATGGTGTGCATTATTTAGGTAGAACCGCTGGTAATCTAAGTTACTGCAGCGGAACGCTCTTGAGGACAACAGTCTCGACAGTGAGACCGGGACCAAATCCAAACAGAACACCCATGTCCAATCCTTCTCCCGTTGTCGCAAATCCCTTGTCCGCAGACGACTTCCTCATCTCGTCCAAAATGCAGAGTACACAGGCACTCGACATGTTTCCGTACTCGCTCAGAATGTGTCTGGTAGCCCTCATCTTCTTCTGATCCAGTTGCAGTTTTGACTCCACCTGGTCCAGAATTGGCGGACCTCCAGGATGGGCGATCCAGAAAAGCTCGTTCCAGTCCGAGAAGTTGAATTGCTTGAAGGCCTCCACCAGGGCCTTTTCAATGTTCTTCGAGATCAGCCCGGGCACGTCTTTTAGCAAATGGAATGTAAGTCCGACCTCTCTGAGGTGGCCGTCGATGGCGCCCTCGCTGTCTGGAAGAATAGTCTGAGCAGTCCACAGCAGTTGGAAAGAGGGCTTTTCCACCTCAGGGATGGGATCTGCTCCCACGATCACCGCTGCCGCGCCGTCACCGAACAGGGCCTGCCCGACCAGACTATCTAGGTGAGTGTCAGAGGGCCCGCGGAATGTCACAGCGGTGATTTCGCTGCAGACGACAAGAACTCGTGCTCCGCGGTTGTTCTCGGCGAGGTCCTTGGCCACTCGCAGAACCGTGCCGCCGGCAAAGCAGCCCTGTTGATACATCATCACTCTCTTCACGGAGGGGCGGAGGCCAAGTAGCTTGGTGAGCTGATAGTCGGCGCCGGGCATGTCAACACCGCTGGTGGTGCAAAAGATGAGGTGGGTGATCTTGGACTTGGGCTGACCCCACTCTTTGATGGCCTTGGCAGCCGCCTCTTTACCGAGCTTGGGCACCTCCACCACCACCATGTCCTGGCGAGCGTCCAACGAGGGGGCCATGTAGGCACAGACGTTGGGGTTTTCCTTCAGTATCTCCTCCGTCAGGTACATGTACCTCTTCCTTATCATCGACTTCTCGCCTGCATTTTAACACACCCTCAGGTACAACCATCACAACATACGTATATATGAATACATATAAATTAAACTAGTGTAGAGAGGCTTTGACTTACACATGCGCTTGAATTTCTCCTTCAGCTCGGCCTTGTGCTCGCTATTGGTGATACGGAAGTAGTAGTCCGGGTAATTGCTTTGCTCGATTGCATTGGGAGGAGTGGCAGTCCCAATCGCCAAGATGCTAGCAGGTCCGTCAGCTCTCTGGGCCTTCCTGAATGCTTCTAAATCCTCCAAACTGCTTATCTTTCCTGTAGGCATGTTGATAGGGATATTATTTTCTGTAAACTGGCTTAGATGATTTTTCTAGTGTCCTTGTCTAACGACTGCTTTGTAAAAAGAAGGTAGGGACATCAGGTTTTATAGTAAACAAAGCTCATTGTTGTTAGTGAAATTAGGTGGAACACGTGCCGCGGAGACTCGATATCGCTCCCCAAAGCGGCCCGGATCTCTCAAGGATTGAAGGGAAGCTCGCATTAATCTGGTTTTAACTCAAGTTTATCGGTGGAAAGCTCTATTGCGGCTTTAATTCTATTAGAATTATAACGGTCAAAATATTGAATCATGCATGGAGAGCCCTCGTTACATTACACCAAACATTCTCAATTAGAGGTTAGGCGAGGCACGCTAAATCCCAACAAACAGAGCACGTTTTTGGTAGCTAGGGAAGAGAACCCAACAGATAGGGCACCAATACTTCGAGACAGTTGCTAACACGAAAGGGCTCCACAATAGAAAATATTGAAAATTATCGTCGAAAGGACCATCATCTAAAAGGTTAGATTCACGCACAAATGTATTTTGTATTTATGCACCTTTTATTATCAAGGCACATGAGAAGGTCATTCAATATTTTATTTAAAAAGTCTTGCCAAATTTATTAATTAAATATGAGCTTTCTTAATTTAAATTTTAAATTTTAATCATTTGGAAGTCCTCCTTTGTACATTGTCTTATTTTTTTATTTATAAATGAAAATTTTAAATCATCATCTTTTTTGGAGAAATTTATCTTTGTATTTTTATTTTGAGGGGTATAACTTTGAGAGCCCTTTGGAAATGCTAACATTAGTGGTTGAGAAAATTAAAATATGTTGGTATATCAAGATTATTTAAACATGTAACTGAATATCATCAATAATAAGCTCAAAAAATATTTGGTCAAAATCCTTTAACACTCAGTAGGCTCCTTTCATGGGCTCTGATGACTCCTCCTCCAAAACCTCCACACTAGGATCCTTTAAGCTTACCCCAAAACCTTCATTGTTTGCTTTAATGTCCTTTAAAGGCTCTGTTGAAATCATTACTACAATATCTTATTTGCCTTATTTTTTACCTAAAGATTTAATATGTATCTTGGACTTTCTTATTTCCTTTGACGTCAAGTTTGGGATATTTGTTTCCCCTATTGCCAGTTATGAAAGATTTTTCTTTTCCAACCTATTTTTTAACTATTTACCTTCAGTGCAAAACTCCAAAATAAATACAAATCATAAGAATAAGCAATACATTTCTTATTGCAGGTCTCAAAATAAATAAAAATCATTTGCCTGAGAAAATTACCAATTCATGCAAGAATGGAATCTACCCACATATGAATAAAGAGGTTAAAAAGTCTTACCTAATATTTATATGATTTATTTATTATTTAGCGATTAAATTTAATAAATAAATAAAATTTTGAAAATTGATTTAGGTTAAATAATACACATAATCTAAATGTATAATATAGTAATTTACAAAATTTTAAATGAGATATAATAACAAATTGAAAAATAGTTATCCAAAACTAGCTCAAATTGAACTTGTAATGGTTGTTGATGAAAAATAACTACAATACAACCCAAACTATGTGACAACTACAAGCATAATTTAAAACCTTACTGGAAGAAAGCCACACATGGATGAAAGAGACACACCGCGGCCTTATCTGTTCAGTGTGACTGCATCCTAGTTGACTGTGTAGCTTATTTTTCAATGAGAGAACCTATGACTATCTAAGAGGATTTTTTGATGATTTACAAATGTAATTTTAATGTGTAGAGGGTGTAAAAAGCTAAAACCTTAGTTCATGTCAAACAAACCAAATAGAGATCATACAAATGGGGGATTCAAGCAAGGGGTAAAACCAAGTTATCCTAAGAAACCTTACGTAATCTGAGTGCTATGAACATAGCCCAAAAGGGCCTCAAGCTGATGTATTTGTCACTCATAGAGTGATTTTGTGAATCTTGAAATTTGATATTTGAATACAACTAGATAAATTGATTTGGATACTTCATAATGAGTGCCTTTCACTTGCAATAAAATGACTTTAGACATGGCCTATTTTTGTTCGAAAGCATGTAGGGCTAAAATTGAAAAAAAGGTGCTTTTTGGCTCAATGTGCAATGGAATTTCCAAGTGATTTCTAGATGATCCAAATGCTAAGTGATGCCTTAAGTGAATTTTATGTCCTTTTATAGAGGAAAATTTGGATTGCTAAAAATGGAAGATGATTAATATGAAACATCTCAATTTTGAAAAGTTATCATTGGAGCACAGGGGACAAGGTTGGACTAGTGGACCAAGCCACATTGTGGCCCTATATAACTATTGTGATCTTTTCCCTGAATGATAGAGACTATTGGAATGTGGATGATAGGAGTATGTAATAAAAAAGGATACTTGAATGATGTTTTTTAGTGACTACAAAGTAGTATGTGAAATAGCAAATGCTCCCATAGAGATTACAAGTTAACATAATATTGAATAGACTAAGTAGGGTAAGGAGGTTAAGATTAAATATTTTCAAGCACTTAATTATTAAATTTTAGTGCTCCCCTTGATTATAATGATTTAATAAATTGAATTTAATAGAGTAAAGGAGATGCAAAACTATGTGTTTATACACTAATTGTATTTTGATTTAAAGCTTGACTTTGTCATATGTATTAATGCAAATCCTGTAACAATGCCATCAGAAGTAGTTACTTATCCTTATTTTAATATTTAAAATCTGAAACTTGAAATTTGAATTTTTGAAGAGAGCAAGGAAAAAATACACCTAAAAGAGGGTATGTAATATAATTTTACTTTAATATTAAAATGGAAAAGTGTATTCCCCCTCTTTAAGGAATTTGGAAAATGATTGAATCTATTTTGAATTGAGTGTGATCAAGTATTGATTTAAAAAACATCAAAATCCATTAATTTATAAATATTGTATGATGTGACTCTCATCTAAATATGTAGAGTAATCTTGTAAAATTATTTAAGGGGTAGAACCACCAAATGTTGATCGCTCCAATAGAAAAATTGAAACCATAGATGTTGAGTGTCATTAGACACTAACATATCCCACTTTTAAAAATGAAGATAAATCACATTGGGGCAAATAGGTCTAGATTCTATTTTAAATTTTGCAATTTGAAATTTTTGAACTTTGATGTTTGAAATTACCTTTTATTAATGTGAAAATGAATTTATATCATCCTCTTATATTGTATTGAATTAATATATAACGTCAACTAAATTTATAACTGTTTCAAACTTAAAATCTATAATTATAAGAATGAGTTCACATATATGGGCTATATCCCCATAATATGAAAATGTTGAATCATATTGATAATTGAAAATTATTTTCTATCATAAATATATTTTTATTACACATAAGTTTTGAAATATCAAGTAAATTCCATTGTGATGTTCCCATTTTGAGATTATATATGTAGTTTGTAAGTAACTCATCTAAAAAATAACATATATGAAAGATATAGTCATTTAGTATAACTCTAAGGATTTGAATATGATTAAATTATATTATTAGATACAATGTAAAAATTCATATGATCATGCTTTAGATAAATAAAACATTGGTTCACATAAGTAGCATGTGCATGATATGTATCATGGCACCAAACTAAGAATAGAAAATAGAAGTAATACATGATATGAATCATGCCAGCATAGTAGTATTTAATGAACATATAATTAATATAACATAATTTTCACATAATGTATATATTCACATAAGACACATAGGGTACATACAAGGAACATGTGAATGTCACATAAACAAACAAAGCCAAAGGCAATACTCAAATAACGTGATAATGCCATATAAGCAATAATATGTATATAATGGACACACAAGGCCAACGTCTGCACACAATAAGAAAGCAAGTCCTCATTTATCATGTAGTAAAGTAAGAATTTTGAAAATAAGCATAGAGGAAATGAGACTAATTTACATCAATCATATGTATGAAATTCATCATTAACACATATCATTTTCATGTAACACAATGTAAAATATGAGTGTTTAGAAAAATATTTGTATTGTAAACATATCAACATGGTATAAAGATTGTGGATAGATAAAACATATTGAAGTGTTCACTAAGAACAAATACATGATCCTAACTTAGAAAGGTTGTTTGGTAAAAATGTAGCCCAACATCAAAGAACCATGTAATAATATCTCATATATCACACTAATATACCTTGTGAAAAACATCATCTATTAAAAATGTAAATATTTTATCTAATTATCTTGGAATAAATAACACATGCAAATAATTATGATAAAAACATTTTAAAATACTTTTAGATACCTTTTGAATTTTTTAACATATATTATTTTTTTGGTAATTTTGTCATATATGTTTTTTTTCTTTAATTCTTGAAATATTAGAATTTAAAATATTTAAAAAGTTCTAAGAAATAAGGATTTTATAATAGAAGAAAAGGGATTTGATTAATCTACAACAAGGTACTAAAGCATAGGTGCAGTAAAACATAAGGCAAATAATATGTCCCCAATGTGTGTGTCAAAAATTCATAAAAAATAAACATAAATGATAGATGTATAGATAAGAATCTACATGTCCCCAATGGTTAAGAGGCTATGTGTGCTCATGGATAATTTATAAGTACATATACATGTTCATGTAAGTCCAATGGGAGGCATAACATGATTGTTATTCCATAGTAAAGAACGACATTGACATACAAAACATGCATTGAAAGCATTATAAGATAGGTGTTTTGAATTGCTCGAATTGGTTATGAAAATTCAAGAAGGATTGTGCCCTATTTTAAAATAATACCAAGGGATTGAATAATGCTTTAATATTTTGGATATAATAAGTATAAGAGAATTTAAAAATAAAGAATCTATGTACCAAGATAAAATATGCCACTATAAGCTTAAATATCTCATCAAGAAGGTGCCTCTATGTAGCCCATGCATCATTAGGATCATAATGATGATTTAATATTAAAGGTATTCATAAGAAAAAAACAATAGATAAATATGATTGCATAGGCATATAAATAACATCAAGAGTAGGTGTGGGAGAGATAGGCTATTCAATTAGATTAGGGGATTTGTTGGATATATATAAGTTACTTGAATTTTTTAATTGATAAAATTGAAATAACTATCACTAGAAATAGATGAATTTTCATCATGTGGTAATTCTATGTTAAGATTATGACATTGTGGCATAAGAGTATCATGATGTGAATATAAGCATGAGGTTGAAGTAGAAGGAAATTCATGATATGTGTTATAAATAATTCCATTGATTTAATTTGTATCTTGTGATGTGATAAGGTAAGAGGAAGGAACTTCATCCTCATTTGTTGACAAGGGAGAAAAGTTATGACATGCAAGTTCAATATGTACTAACTATGAAGGAAAAGAGATAATATCAATATGACTTGTATTCACTTACATTTGAAAGTAAGGAGAAATATAATTTTTGTCATTATAAATATCATCATTCTTTAAGCTTATTTGATGTGCATTTTTTTTATAGTAAAAAAATAACTAAAGTGAATTTTTGAGGTGGAAATAAAAGTTATGTGTGAAAATGTAATGTTCCTCCTTTATAATGTTACCTAGAAATTTAAGAGAAAAGATATTTATTTTGTAATTCTCTTATTTCCCTAGGTTATTAGTCAAGAAAGAAGGTAAAGAATAATCCTGATGGGAAATTATAGGTAAATCCATAGAGGAATCTATATATCAATTTATTTATATGAACTCTTGATCCCAAGTTTCATCAAGATAAAATTGTCTATAAATATTGCCACATCATTGAAATAATAATCATCAATATATGGTTCTTCCATAAGTTTTTTCCCCTCAATTTAACCATTCCTCATCATAAGTAAAAGGCACGTCATGCATAGAGAATAACTTATCTAAATGATGAACAATTATATAATATTTAATTTGAATATCACTGATATATGAAATTAGTTTGAATATAATAAATGCAATAAATAAACCCTACATGCTATGAAGTATTATCGCATGAAAATAAAGTTAACGATTATGAATAAAATACAAATAAAAATAAAATTATAATGGGGTAACTAGGAAAAGGTTTGAATAATTGTTTCAAATCTCAAATATACTTTCTTGTTCATATATTAGTGTTAGCCTAATATTTCTAATCATTAACTACAAAGGCTAAAGTGTGCCTGTATCCCACTATTCTGTCACATAGAATATGATGAGATTGAATTTATTAGGAGATACACTCCTTTCAGCTATGACAAAAATGAAACAACTAAAAGAGGCTTCCTACAATGTGAATAAGGGTCCATAGGCATTTAATATATACCGTGAGGTATGATGAAATTAAAATACTTTTTTAGTGTCATAAAATGGCTTGATTATCAGGTAAGTACCCCTTACACCATGGTGTTTATAAAACAAATTAAGGATTGGCCAATAAAAATAGTCACTAAATAGTTTTACGATTGTTAGAACAAAGTTGATAAAAAAAATAACATAACAATAGAAGATAAAGCTGAAATATTTTATAGAGTGATTATTAATTTCATTTAAAATTGAGATCAAAATAAGATGCTTTCAGTTTTAGAATGTATTCAAAGTCTAGAGTAGGTTATTTTCATTCATGATATTTAGGTATTTTTAAAATGTTCTAAAAATTATGGGTTTAGAGGAATGTATATATGTTTTATTTTTTATTTATCAATGAAATGCAATAAAAAAATAAACTATTAAAAATTGATTGAGGTTACATCATATACAAAACCTAAATGTACAATACAATAATTTATAGAATTTGAAATGAGTTATACATAGTAAATTGAAAAACATATATGCAACCTTGGTCAAACTAAACTTATGTTGATTGTTGATGAAAACCAATTATTACACACCATGAACATATCACAACTGAAAGATTTTTTTTAAAAATATGGTGGGATAAGGTTGCGCTAGGAGAGGATTCACTATTGTATTTTATATTTATTATGACCACATCCTAGTTGATTATGCGACTACTTTTTCTATACAAATAATTGAATATTTATAATAAGAAATGTTGATGATGTACACGTATAGATTTGATGTGTAGAAGACATGAAAAAATTAACCCTAGTTCCTACATAATAAATTAAATGGAGATTAAATATGAAATGGATAATTAAAATTAGAAGAATAGCCAAGCTATCCTTAGAGAACCCTGCATACTCTGAGTGTTGCCTACATAGTCCAAAAGTGTCTTCGAAAAATGTAGTTATCCTTTCTAGAGTGATTATGTGAATCTTGATATTTTCTATTTGAATGAAACTAGATAGACTAACTTGAATGCTTGAAAATGAGTTCCCTTGAGCTAAAATAAAAGGACTTTAGATTTGAACTATGATGATTATAATGAAACATAGTTGGAATTAGAAATAATAGTGCTCTTTTTCTTAATGTGCATTAAAATTTCCAAGATTTCTAGATGATCTATTTGTTAGATGATGCCTTAAGTAGATTTGATGTGATTATATAAATAAATATTAGGTATGTTTATTATAGCCTATTTTATTAATAGTTTATAAGGTTAACATGAGATGTATTGAATTTTAGAAGTTACTCTTGGAGTATGGGGGATAAGTTAGCCCTAGTGGCTAAGGCCTCTCTATGACCATGTTTGACTAGTGTGGTCTTATCTTAGAAGAATAAAGAATGTTGAAATCTAACTGTCAGGGGTCTACAATAAAAATATGGATGCATGAATGATGTTTTCAATTATTTTAGTGTCATAAATGAAATAGGGAATGATCCAATAGATATTATAAGTGAAATGAATGGTGAATATAATAAGGAGAGTAAGGATGTCATGATTGAACATTATCAAGCAGTTAATGTTGAATTTTAGTGTCTACACATAAAATGCTTCCACTTTCAGATATTCATGTCAAGTAAAAATTAAGGTTCCATGGTGTCATGATAATCCCTAATATACCAAAACAATAGATAAAATTCTCAAACATTTATTGGCCCAAGGAAGACACAGAGGAACAAAATTAGAGATTTTGATTAAGTATAGGGAATTTTAAAGTATTGGAAAGATATGCACTAAACTGTGAAGAGGTTATAAATATTACATAAGTTGTTAAGAGTCTAAAATATTGTAAAAATTTACATATGCACAAAGAATTTATAAGGTGTAAAATAAAAAGAAATGAATAGAAGAGGATGTTGCATAGAAGTATAGGTGTTAGATCAAACTAAAAAAATATATGGTAAAAAACTAAAATATAATATATTTGAACATCTACAATAATATCTATAATAGATTATATAAATTTATAGAAGAGGTATACTCTATTCGAGCTATCATAAGTAATTAATTAGATAAATACTATAAATAGGAATCATCGGCTCTTATTTGAGACAACTTGAGATGTCACATGTCTGGTAATATTGAACATTGTAAAAGTTTATATAGTTTTTAAATTTGGGAAATATTGATTTGTACATAGAATTAGTATAAATATAAACACAATGCATTTATTTTTAGTTTTTTGAGTACTAATTAATGATTGGGAACATAAAGTGATATTCATATCTTTGTAATATTATTAATTTTTGGTTTCTTAGTTTCCCTTGTATGATTGAAGTGAGTAATTAATTGTAGGGTTAAATTAATATGAGAACATGATTATTTTTTTAAATTATTATGATAATTAGAGTATAATCTAGATTGGATGTATGTTATCACACTGAAAAATAAATTGCTCCATTTTTAGGACTCAATCTAATTATATTATAAATATTTGTAGGTTTTGTGTAGTAAAAACTAAAAATAAATATAAGAGATAGTGATAGAAGGATAAAATATTTGTGTAAGGTTAAGGAAAATAATACATTAGATAAGATTGAGGACTCTGCCCAAAAAAATAAAGGGAGAAGAGAACTGTAGGGAGAATGTTATTCTAAATAAAATAAAATGAAGGCTTCTAATGTATATGAATAATAAGGAAAAGGTGATAACTACTATTGACCCCAAGAAGTATGGAAGACAAAGTTAGTTTATTTTTTTATTAACCCAAGGAATAATGGGAAGAGGCATGACTATTTCACAAAGACAAGACATGATATTGGGTAATGAGAGAGGATTATTCAGTACAAATACCCTAAATAAATAACTACAAGAGGAAGACTATGTTTCATAGAAAGAGGAGGAAAGTGCAAGAGATGATTTAGTTTTAAACCTATTTAGATTTAAACCTAGAAATTTTTTATATATCAAAATGTTTTACTATTTTTGGGAAGCTAAGGGTTTAATTTACTAATTAGTAAAGAGGTATGGATTAATTTAGAAAATATGCAAATAAAGTATGCCTAAATTAACCTACTAATTTTTTAAATCTAGATTTGATCAAATTAATTACTAAAAATAGAAAATAAGGGGACGGAGAGTAAACTTAGATGATTTCTAAACTGATATCGAGGATTATAGAACTACAAGTTACCGAGATGACTGGGTAAACTATACAAATAAGACCCAAAAGTCTATTTTCTCCTTGGACAATAGCATTAAAAACTAGACACTTAGAGGTCTAGTGCTATAGTCCTATTTTTGGTGATATAGTCCCTTTGATCTGCTTCTTCTAAGAGTTTTGGGTGCTATTTTGATACTTTAGGAGGCTATGTGTCTAGAATATTAGGTCTCGATCATCCATGAAGCTCTATGTGTAGCTAATTATATCCTCTCGGGTCTTAGTTCCTAATTACGCTTGACAAGTGGTCTTGAATTAGCTGGAAAAAAGGGTTAGTGTGTGTTATACACTGAACATACGATCACACCCCATGTGTGGGAATGCTACCTACATACCAATACTATGAAGAAGGATCAAGGCCAATGTAATTATCCCATATTGAATGTGTATTGTGTAATCTTGTGTATTCAATGCAAGTATTATATAAATTAGGGAAAGAATGAGATGGATAAAGACTTATGCAAGATCTTGAATAGGATGGAAATAGCAGTGGTTGGCTATATGTAGAGAATAAGAAGATTACTTGAGTGTGCTTAGTGTATTTCTAGATCATGCCTTTTGAATGATTGTCAACCCTTCTAAGTGACCCTTTAATATAATTTTATAAGGAAAATGCTAATCTTGTGTAGGATTAATTCATGCTAGGTCAATAGGGAAAAAGATAAATATCTGAGGAAATCTTATCATTTGAGGCTAAGAGTGACTTGGACAATAGCAATAAAAAGTGGGCATACTAGGGTCTAGCACTATAGTCCTACTTATGGTGCTATTGTCCAAGGGTAAAGGGACCTTAGGAGATAGGTATATGCCTTGAAGAGGAGTTTAGGAAAGTTGGGGCTGATTTAGGAAGGCTTTGAGTGACTGGGAAGCATTGAAAACATGCCTAGTGGTTTGTACAAGTAAGCAAGAAATACCTATGGTTCTGAAGTCACAAGTCATGTTTAAGTTGTAAAAATTGCATTGTTGTGTGATTACATTTGTCCCTCTTTATTATAAGTATGAAACTAAGTGATATACTAGGATAAAGGAGAAAAAAAGAAGCATACCTAAACTTACCTATGAGGCTAAGCCCATGAATCTATGTGATGTTGGATTTAAACATGGTGAGAGCATATTGTACTATGTGAAGATTAGTTCTTACTAGATATTTTATATCTAGAATAAGAACCTAAAATGTTGAGTAAAGAGACAGAAAGGAAGAGAAAGGAATGAATACACCTCATCAAGTACACAAACTAATACAAAATGTGTTATGCTATTGGACTGCATTGAGTGATGTTGGATGAATACTGAACCAAGAGTTATATCAATGGATGCGTTGAGTGCTCAGTCCCTTAGAAGGTGGCTCAAAAATGCAAAGGCATGCCGTATGTCTCTATCATCCCCAACTCTACAAAGTTAATGAATCATGCATGTGTTAGTTGATATCTAGATTATGTGTCCAATCCCTCTAAATAGGTAGCTCAAAAATAGAAAGGTTAGCTATACCTTTGGCTCCATCATTTCCTTATGATGTGAAGATGAATAGAAAGATACTGGTATAAGATGGATTTCATATGAGATGGCTCATGAATCCCATAAATGTGTTTTAATCTAGTAATGTTGTCATGGATAGCTGAATGTAACTAGAAACTAGGACAATGTTTGCCACTTTAAAAGATGGAGATTAGAACTCGTATAAAAATCCCATATAAAACTAGAATCAACTCAAGAAATTGGGTACTTGAGAAGCAAACTTGTATGAAATTTTTCTTGAAATTGATTTCAACCACCTATAAATGGATTAAGGCATACAACTACTAGGAACATGGAAGGAAATGTAGTCAACTCAAAAAAGAGAAAGGCCCATGTGCCAGGCACATTACCCCTAATAATTGGTTTCTAGAAAATAGATTTTGAACTAAAAGTTGTATCAACTACCATGTCGAAACTATAAGTAGAAACCTTCATGTCATGCATGATGCCCCCTATATATATATATATATTCTCTGAATGAAAAAGTGTTAAAAACTAATAGATTTTAGACAATATTGTTATGGCAAAATTGTGACTAAACTTACCCCTTTGCTTGATTCTGGAAAAATTAGAAATTCTATTATTTGGAAAAGAGTGCCAAAAACTAGACACTTTGAGGTGAAATTCTATAGTCCCATTTTTGTCACTATTGTATAGAGCCAAAACAAAAAACTATATTGTGTTCTCTATTGTCTGTTTGATTTGGCCTACTTGTATTGAATTCTAGAATCTAGACTAAACTAGTTTAAAACTACATTTTTTTTACTGGTAGAAGCTTTGATCTATGTGATCAAACCCCTATTTATTTACCCCTCTTATGAGGATAGGATTGAAGACCTTCCCTCAGAATAAGAATCCTTGCAAGTGTGTTAAGTTGCAGAAATGTTTGATATACCATTGATATTGATGATCTCAAGATAAAGCAAAAGTTGTAAAGAGAGATTGTTAGATCTATAGGGGTATGCCTAGATAGATATAATAATGAAATATCATGTGTATAATACAAAGCTAGAGTGTGACATGTTAGTTTTTAGTAGCATGGATGGATGGAGCATGATGTCCATCATGACATTCAAGAAGCAAAGTAAATGCATGATTGAAATCATGACATTGAACACAAAGAGAAATGATCAAGAAAACAAGCATACTAATTAACAAGAAAGAAAAATACAATGGTGGATAAGGGGATAAATAAGAATGAAAGGCATATAAGGCATGTTCAAATGCCACATACACACACAAAAGAAATAAGCAAAGATTGGCACAAGGGCCATAAGTACATAGAAAGGCACACACAAAGGACATTGGTAAATGTCAAAAGGAACATATGTATAGACAAGATTAAAGGACATTTGGAAAATATCCTATAACTCAAACATGAAGCAAATAGGAACTAGAAAATGAAAACACATCTAGATAATCCAAGTGAAGAGTGGAAGCATGTAAAGTACTAGATTAAGTAAACATGCATCTAACTATAAAAAGCGATAAGCAAGAGTATACAAGATATGTAATATAAGACTAATGTATATGCTATTAAATATATAAGTGTGATAAATACCAATGGATTTCAATGTAATATAATTGTAAGAAAGTAAGTAATATATTAAAACAAGATGTCTAAAGTTTGTAGTGTAAGAAAGACATAACCTAGATTGTGTAGTCATGTAGATTGTGCCCCTAGTGGGTAGATGTATCAATATGTAGCTAGAATATAGACGTAAGATGCCCCCTCAATGGGTAGATTAAAACAATCAAGGATTTGGATGCATTACACATACTTAAAAGAAGATCAAGTGAAGCCTAGTAACATAGCTAGATCGATAAACAAGAAGCATATAATAGCATAATGTAAGTATATCATAGTGTTTTAGTAATATAAGGACATAGATGATGCATACAATTGACATATTTTTTGTATATATTTTTTAAAGTTTGTTTTATTTTTGTATTTTTGGAATAAGATATGTACAATCATGAAAAAGAGACTATGTACAATAAATACTACAAAATAATGATACTAACCAATGAGTCTCAAATGAGTCTCCTTTTGATGATGTCCAGTATCAAAAAGTGGAATCATGCATGATTGTGAGGCATGATGGAAGTGTTGAGTTTGAGGCTTTGAAAGATAGATATGATGTAAATTCTCTAAAATTTGTGAATTAAAAATTGACTATAGGGATCCTCTATAACTATGAGAAGTAGATATAACTATAGGGTGATTAGGGACCCACCTATAAGTAGGAGAAACTCTCTGAACATGTGCTTGATGTGTAGATGCATAAGATCTCAATGAAACTGCTATGGGTGTGAAAATTATAGATGGATGCTATTTAGGATCCAAAAGCTGTGGAGGTGTATGGAGCCTCTATACTGGTAATGGAGCTAAAACTGGTGTTTTAATTGAAACTAGCTCTAGAAGTAAAACTAGCACTGAAATCAGAAGTGGTAACTAATATGGAACTCCAATAACTATAATAACCTGATTAACTTGAATGAATTTCATGCATCGATGCATTGTAGATGGAATTACTTAGAGTTTTTGTATCCCTGGTCTATCAAGTATCATGTCAAAAAATCTTACAATAGGAACTATAGTGAATGGGGTGGTCATGCATGTAGGACCAACCTATAATGGAATGAGGATCTTACCCAATGTAGTCTGACTATGTCCACTAAATCCACTAATAAATACGTTAGTCAGAGTGATATCGTACTCTATATACCCCAAGTGTTTTAGTAGTGTCATAGTACACATGTTAACACTGGATCCATTGTCAATTAGAACACTATTAATGGGATGGTCATGAATAAAAGCTATGATGAAGAGTCCATGATAATCTATGTCATCCTCAATAATATCCCATTGGAAAAGGAGATAGAAGGCCAATTTGGAAGGCTGAAATGAAAGGTGCCAATCATGTGGCTCAATGGATGTGAATCAACTTTCAGTACCCTATATGTAGCTGGTGGAAGATGTGCTTGATATGCATGATGTACACCTGATGTGTCCTATACCTCTGAATTGTTATGCTATGGAAATAGATCTGAAAAGATTTTAAGTGACTTATCCTACATTGGTTTGGCCTAAAGAGGCTCAATTAAAGTGTCTATATCAATTTAGTTGGCATCAATTAAATATTTTATCTTATGCATGAGACTAATGCATCTATTTGTATTATGGCCTGGTGCCCTATGAAAGTCATAAAATGCATTAGGGTCATATCCCTATGGAAGAGGCTTTGTTGGATCAACTTATCTGATAGGAGGTAGAGAAATCATATTACATTCTAGTAGCTATTGTAGAACTCTTGCTAGAGAAACTAGTAGATTTGTAAAAGTTCATCGAGGAGGTTCTAATAATGTGACTCTCTATGGTAGTTCTGAAGTTGCATTGACTATTTGTTTAGTTTGTCCTTGGCTATCATTAAAATTGACCTTATATGGGAATATGCTATTACTCCTATTAGTTTTATTCGATGCACTTGTGTACTCGAGTTTGCCCATTGAAATGAGTTTGATTTCTCATTATTTTAAAGTGCGACATAATTTAATGAAAGAAGACAATCCTTTGAACATGATTGTCTTGTACAAAATTGGTAGAAGGCTCTATTTGAAGAGGTCCTGTAACTCCTGATTTACCATAGTGCTAGTCGTCTTAGATAATATGATCTTATATCTAAAAACATACTCAGTGAGAGGCTCATTTGACTTATGTTTCTATTGTTTAATTTGAGCATATGACACCTTATCATTGATGTTAATACTGAAGTATGCTAGGAACATGTCAACAAGAGAATTGAATACATTGACTGACTAATTTGGTAGACTATAAAACCATTATAGTGCATAATCCTTGAGGTTCCTTGGAAATAACTTAGTTAATATCCAGTCATTTGGTACATAATCCAAACATACTACATGAAAGTATCTCAAATATGTATCTAGATCACCCTTGTCATCATAAATATTGATATTAGGTTATACAAATCTAGGTGGCAAGGGTGTAGTAACTATATGTCATGCTAAAGGTGTATGTAATAAACTGACAAAATCCAATACATGTGTAGATCTAGTAGTACCTTGATCAAAATGTTGTACCTTGGATTGAAGAGATTGAATCTCTTCAACAAGGGTTAACACATTAGGAGATAGGGATGTAGTAGATACAGCTGGTGGCATAGAATAAGGTTGGTCTACTATAGGGGGTTATTGTGACATAGTTTTCATCGTAGTGTCACGTGATGTTGGTGTTTCTATAATTTGAGAACATTCAACTTGTTTGGACTTCCATAGTTTCATGATATATTCAAATATGTTAGCATGATCATGGGGCTATTCTTGGAGTCTTTCTCTAAAATTTTGTAAAATCAAATTTTTGTTGAGTACAACTTCATTATAAACAATGGGTGAAAGTGGATCGGTAGTCTAATGTGATAGAACATGAGCATCAGTATGTGTCTCATTGTTATTATTCTCATATTTCTTATATCAAAATCATGTTCATTAAAATTAATGTAATTTGGATGTAAAACATCTATAATAGGAACCTAAGTTGGTTGTTTATCCATGTTATAGGAACGATTTGCAAGAATCTTGTTGAATTTAGGAGGGTTGCCACTAAGTTTTGCACTTCATCTCAAAGGGAGAGATGCAAGGAGCTTAGAGGGTATAAGGAAAATAATTATAAAAATATTAGAGAAAATTACATAAAAATAATCTAAATAATGAATTGGAATGTGCATAAAAAAGGATATCGAACTCCAAGTATGTACGATGATAGCTCAGAATGTAATAGCACCTAGTATATGCAACTAGGGATTTTTAAGGAATATTATTTTCATAATAATATGAGACTTTAAATTTGAAAATGATTTTTTGATTTTAATACTCAATCAAAAGTTGTAGAAAATAAGAGCAATATTCTAGAAAATGACTAGAAATTAAGTGATGTAACTAGGGTCTAAAATGAATATTTTTTCAAAATTAATGTAATAATTTGAAAAAAAATTATTTAAAATTAGTGGATTTGACTTGAAATATATTATCAAAAATATAATGATATTTCTACAATTAGTAGAATATGTTTCCTAGTGGTCTGGAAGTGGTTTCATGCAAAAAGGACCTAGTATTTGGAAACTAGGGTTTTAGTGAATTATTGAAAATATTACACTTAAATTTGTAGTTTAATAATTTTTAAATTCTATAAAAATAAAAAAAATATGTAAAAAATTTGAAAATAAATATCCTTAATGTTTTTAGGGTTTTTGTGCAAAGATTCGAAGTAAGTCAGGTTCACCAAAAAGTTTACTATTTTTGGGAAACTAAGGGTTTAATTTCCTAATTAGTAAAGAGGTATAGATTAATATATAAAATATGTGAATAAAATATGCCTAAATTAACCTACTAATTTTATAAATTTTTATTTGATTAATTAATTACTAAAAAATGAAAATAAAGTGATAAAGAGTGAACTTAAATGATTTTTGGACTGAGATCGAGGATTCTGAAACTACAAATTGCTAAGATGATTGGGTAGACTATCTAAAATAAGACCTAAAAGTCCATTTTTTACCTAGATAGTAGCACCAAAAACTATCAACTTGGATGTCTAGCACTATAATCCTATTTTTTGTGCTATAGTCCCTATGATCTACTTTTCCTAAGCTTTTTGGGTTTTGTTTTAATACTTCATAAGGCTATATATCTAGAATCTCAGGTCTCAATTATCTACAAAGATTCATGTGAAACTAATTCTATCCTCTAGGGTCTTAGTTTATCCTTAGGCTTGAAAAGTGGTCTTGAATCAGCCAGAAAAGGGGTTAGTGTGTATTATGTATTGAGCTTACGATCACACCCCATGTGTGGGCATGTTACCTACATACCAATACTCTAAGAAGGGATCAAGTCTAATGTAGTTATCTCAAATTAAGTGGGTATTATGAAATATTATGTATGAAATTCATGTATTATATTAATTTGGGCAAGCTTGAGATGACTCGTGACTTGTGCAGGAGCTTGAGTAGTTTGGAAATAGTAGTGGTTGGTTGTATGTAGAGAATAGCAAGATTTTCTTGAGTGTGCTTAGTGTATGTCTAGCTCATGCCTTTTGAATTATTTTTAAAACTTTTAAATGAACCTTGAATAGGATTTTATAGGGAAAATAATGATCTTGGGTTTGATGAATTTTTGTTAGGCCCATAGGTAAAAGGATAAGGATATGAAGAAATTTGATCATTTGAGGCTAAGAGTAACTTAGACAATAGTGCTAGAAAGTGGATACCCTAGGTTCCAGTGCTATAGTAAAACTTATATAACTATTTTCCAAGGGGAAAGGGACCTTAGGGGATAAGTCTTTGCCTAGGATAGGAGTCTAGGGAAATTGGGGATGATTCAAAAAGGCTTCAGGTGACTAGGAAGTAGTGAAAACATGCCTAGTGAGTTGTGTAAGTAAGCAGGAAAGACCTATGGTTTTGAAGTCACAAATCATGCTCAATTTGTAAAAAATGGTTTTTTATGTGATTAAATAGGATAAGAAATGACAATATAAGACTCAACTATGATAAAATAATTTAATAGAAGTGAGAGTTATGGGGTAAGTAAATTGACACATTGAGAACAAATAGGTGAAAGAAAGAAGGTCATATAGGTATTATTGATGAGTAAATATGTGGGAACATCAATTAAAAATATGATTATTATAGGAAGGACTATTAGTTCGATGATCACTACTATACTTTCATTAATAAGCAAGATAACTTTATGACATTAGCTTCACTCAAGGAAGTGTAGGACCAATGATGAAAAGTAGAATAGTGAGGTGAATTATACCAAAAATAATGAAAAAACAAAAATCCTACAAAAAACATGAAAAATATTTTATATGAGACTAGTTATAAGTTAGAAGAGTACATGGGTATGGAAGATGACTTAGATGACATTTATATATATACAAGATTTATTTGAAGAAGAAAAGAGTTATATAATCATATGTAAATGCAACCCAACTTATTACCCTCCTACATGAAAAGGAATGTACTTGGTATAATATGTCAGATTCCAAAAAAATAGTGGTATATTTTGGCATATTGAAGGAAATATTTTGAATTTATTCCACATTATATATTTTGAATACAAATTCATTTCATCAATGAAGGAGATAAATAAATATAGATGAAAGTGCATGGGAATATGATGCACATTTCAAGACCTTATCTCTATTATATCTATGACTAACATAATTTTTAATAAATAGAATGTTATATGATTGTATTATGGCACCTTTCCAAAGACATTTTTTAGTGAAAATGTTTATGGACACATGATAAACATTAAAGGGTTCCCTCAAGTTGGAAATTCTAGTGGGAATGTACATTGGTAAAATATCATTTTTTGAAGGTACATATTTCAAACATTAAAATGAAATAATAGACAAAACATTTGAATATTTTGCAACAAGAGTGATTATATATAGAGGAAAACCAAAGTAATCACTATAATTTTTTGATTATATAAAGAGTATCATGAGATAAGAATATTTCATTTAGTCCCATGCACAAAAAAACCTATGATTAGGTATTAGTGTAAGACATGATAGAACAACACCCATGATATAGTAGATTTCATAGAAATTAATGAGAGAGAGAGGCAAGGGACTTTGGGATAAATTGATAATTAACATCTCATGTATAATATCTAAATAGATGGAAATATAGGTGAACCCTATAAGGGTATATCTAACATTAGAACCAAGGAGGTTATAACTAATGAATATGAGGATTTTATTGAGGAATATCATTTGGAAGGAGAGGAGGTGGGTATGTACACTTATATTTTTATGATATGATTTAAAATACTTATTTTTATCAAAATCTAACTTAATTGACTTATGATCATATACATTCGACGTTTAATTATCATTCTTTGTAACCATTTCTCTCATATATGATCCTAGTCATTACATTTTTTTTATATTTTTACATAGGATATTATTATTTGTTTACCTAAATAAGTAAATATAACTCTTAAATTATATTTTGACCTTAGGTCGTTATTCATGTGTTCACAATGTGGTCATGCCTCTAAGACAAGTTCATTATTGTGACCTTGTCTAGTTAGGGTAGACATTTCCCTATTCCATATAACAACTACTATATGAAATTAAAATACCTCATATCAGTTGGCCTAAACATTTTGCATGTTTGTTTGAAGGAAATCACCTAAATAGTCACATATATAATAAAATCAATCACAATAAATTTTTAGCTACTATTTATCTACAACTTATCTATAAATCTATCAATATATCACTATAATTTATCCCTCAATGTGTAAAATCATTGACGTAAGTCTGAATTCCATTTTCAATGTCTAGTCATAGGTTTCCAAGTGTTTCAAGGCATAAAAAAAGAGTGCATAACAAACTAGTATTAGACATGATTATCAACATTCAATTGGGTACAATAATTAAATTTGGTTTGACTTCCCTCTTCAGATTATTGGATATGTAGGAAAAACTTAGTCATTGTTTCTATTCAAATTTTGTTTTCAATTTCAAAGGAGAGAATTAAGAAACTTAAGAAAGAAGGGTCAAGGCTTGATGTGTACCTGGATAAAGTCTGCGCACCATAATCCAGACGCTGTGAGTACTCCTCTTTGGCTGTGGAGGAATGACACCTGCAAAGAAAAGAAGCTTGGACAAAAGAAGGCGTTAAATAGACAAGTGGTGGGTTGTCAAGCGAAAGCTTGATCCTAAAAGTATGAAAACTTCCTTAAGGGATATAAACCCACTAATCAATAGAAGGAAATGTCTGATAAATAATAGAATAATGAAGAACTGAAAGTGATAAAAGATGGAAATGTAAAGGAGAAACAAAGACTTACTTGAAAGAAGCTGTCGGATTGATCACAGTCGCCGGCGTCAGTAAGCCTACCGGCGTCGGTTGGTCAAGGTGACGACGTCGGTTAATATGCCGATGTCAGTTGGGGTAGTGACCGGTGTCGATCGGGGCAAAGGTGTTTTGATGAAGTCTGGTTAAGTCTGTGGTTTGTGGATAGAGTTTGGTCAGTGTCTGGGTTTATTTGAGTAGTCTGTGGACAGAGTCTGATCAAGGTTTTGGTCTGTGGACAAAGTTTTGGGCTTGGTTGAATGGTCTGGGGTCTGAGTCTGAGAATCTGGTTAAATGGGTAGAATGTATGATCCGATAGAGGACAGAAGAAACAGGGAGGTGGATAAATCAAGATTCGGGTCTGGGTTGATTAACAGTCTGGTCTAGGGAGATATTGTTTGAAAGCAATAACTGAAAAGAGAATAAAAACACAAACGGTATACTTACATGTGCCTTGTGGAAGGTGTGCTACCGATGATTCCCGAACCTGCTATTGATGTAGCCTGTGTGGAGAACTTGTTGCTGATGGAAAACCTTGAAACTATTGCTGGACCTGAGGAAGAGATTTCACAGATTGACAGATGGTTGAAGACTCAAGAATTCATTAGTTACTTCTGCAGATTAGCTGATTTCTGATTTGGATCCGGAAAGAGTCGAAAGAAATGGTTAAGTATAACCGATGTCGGCGATTCCACCGGCGTCGGCCGATAGGTGACCGACGTTGGCGGGGTTAGAACGGGCAAAACAAACCACCAAGCCCATTTTTCATCTGCCAAGTGCACTTTCTATTGGAGAATGTCGAGGATTGTGCTAAATACGCACGAGAGTTTGTTAGGCGGTTAGAGAGAGTAGGAATTGGTCTTGGGTGAGTCATAGGATGGGAATTAGTCCAAGGCGAGGTGTCCCAGGCGAGGTGTCATGGGTGAGGTGTCAAAGGAGGGAGGTTAATTCAAAATAAGTTAATTATTTTAAATTAGTAATTGTTAGGAATGGGTTAAGAATGGACTAAGGGGAAAGTGACCAAGGGTTAGACACATTTTAGGTGTCTACATTTGCCCCTTTTTGTCTTGTTGGTTGCTCTAAACGAACTGCAAGACAAAAATAGGAGTCGATTGCCCCAGGTATGGGATAAAGTTGATTTTGTAGACAAGAAATAGGTGAGGGTTGGTTGTCCTAATTATGGATGAGGTATCCCCCCTCAAAGCAGGAGTCGAGAGAAGGGAACTTGGAATCGAGTGCTGATTTGACAGAGAGTGGATGAGAAAAGGGGAAAGATAGACTGAGAACGCTGCAAAAGTTGTGATTGCGTGTACACCACTTCACGAGGATGGTCGGGTCAAATTGTCGCAGGGCAAGGATCAAGGAGTGCCAAAATTGAAATAACCGTTCCCCAGCATTTAGTCATCTGTTGATTGGGTTATTCAATCTAAGTTGAAGCTCCAATGGTCATCGCGTTCCAGGTATCCCAGGCTTAGGAAGTGCTCCCAAAAACATGAAAAAGTCACAAGTAGTGCGGATCAACTGGCTTGCGATCCTATACTTGTGAAGGTCAAAAAGTGTGCACACAATTTTGCTAACCAATCATGAGGTAGCATACAGGCAAAAACAACCAAGGCAAAATTGCTTTGGAAGTAGTCGCGGTTTTAGGAGATGGGCATGATCTCCAATGTCTGATGGTCGATGGATGGATGGAAAAGTGATGTAAATGCGCCCCAAGGGGACAAAGTGACATGGTCTGAGGACTTGACTTGATTAGGGACATGATTTTGGTCATTTTGAAGAGGGGATGAAGTTTTTAAGGCTACCGACGTCGGTTATATAACCGATGTGGGTGTCCAAAAGAGACCGACGTCAGCGGAAGTCGGCCGACGTCGGTGGATTAGGGCACGCTGATGCCGACGTCAGCGGCCTGCCAAATCTGACAAGATCGGATTGGCGGTCCACCAAAAGTCATTTGCTATTTGATTGAGAGAGAAAAAGAGCTCTGGAATTTGTTGAGTGAAAGTGACCCAAAGCTGACTGAGGAGTGGTGTGAGGTGGCAGAAGAACATTGGTGAAGAGAAGGAGTTGATTGGATGCTGCAGGGATGCGTGTGGGTCAGGTGAAGTGTAAGGGTAGAGAGACACAGTGGACATGGTGGAGGGGAGTAGAGGACCCGCAGGAGGTCCACCACTAGCAGCACCCATCGTGCCACCACGCCGGTGATGCCAGGACGAGGTAGGAGGATCTCTGAACCCGATTTGATTGAATTTGGTTTTGATTTTAGTTTTTGAAATTTTGTTGTTTTAGACATAAATTGAGGGGGAGGGTAGCTAGGAAGGTGGGTAGGTTGTCTAGGAGAGCTTAGGAGTCATTTAGGAGGGTTTTGGGGGGTGTAGGGGGTTAAAATGGGGAAGCCCTAAAAATTAGGGCTCACCCCGTTCGACCCTAGGGCCAAACCAATTGCTAACGTCGGTGATCCCACCGGCGTCGGCTGACCAGCAACTGATGTCGGTCACTAACCTACCGACGTCAGTCACTAAGTGACTGACGTCAGTTAGGTGAGTGCTGTCGCTGGCACCCTAACCGATGTCGGTGGCTGCCTGGTCAGAAATGGTTCTGAAAAATGGTCAAGTCGAGAGGTCGAAGCTACGCCAAGGGCTTCCTGGGTATTGGGTTAGGTATAGATGGTCAGAATAGTTGTTAAAATAGGAAGAGTAGGAATAATTTTAACATGAAATTGTCTGTGGATGGATGCTGGCGAGGCAGTCTCTGATGCTACAGGATCACCTCTTGACCTTGCTGACACAGATGTGCAGAGGCGTGTCAGTCGAGGAGTGGGCGTAGATGAGCACAGTCAAGTTAGGCGGATTGAGATGCCACTACCGAGTGGCGAGGGACGTGAGCCTCATGGTAGCTTTGATCCAGCGGTGGGACCATGCCACCAACACCTTCCACCTGCCTACGGGCGAGATGACGGTCACGGTTGAGGACGTGTACCAGATTTTGTGGCTATCGATGCACGAAGCAGACCTGTATGCATGCTCGAGAGAGGCACACGACATTCATATGGTTACATTTTTTGGAGAGCACATCATGGAGACGAGCTACCACTCGATGAGTTTTGCATATGAGCCATTGTACGAGGCGGATGAGGACGCACATCGGCTGGCCATTCTGATGATGATCAGCATCACAGTGTATGCGTTGCTAGATGCAGAGGGTGGCAGGTTTCCAGTTGCTATGATCAGAGTTTTGCTTGAGATGATAGAGTAGCGGATAGTGTTCACTTGGGCACCAGTGTTTTTGGCCCAAGTGTATAGAGAGCTGTGGGGTATCAATCGGTGATGACGGTACAGCCTATGTGTGGGTCACCTTCTGCATTATTGGGCTTACGAGCACATCATAGTCACATGACCTCTCGGCCTCCCAGTGGTGATCCAGGCTAGTTTCAGGGTGGGATTCAGGTGATGGTGTGAGGTTATGGCACAGACGCGGGTGGATGGAGTGGTCAGAGACATTGACTACTATCGAGGCGTACTGGAGGCCTTAATTCCTGCAGACATCATCTGGAGACCATACTTAGTCTATCCAGCATTCAGAGACCAAGGAGAGCAGTTGGTTGGAGTTCAGAGCAGGCGATGGGTCAGAGGCAAATGAGCCAGTGAGCTTGAGAGGATTCCAGCTGAGAGAGTGCAGTGCCAGTATGGGCTGCTACAGGATGTTCCTCCCGCCTTCCCCCAGTATAGGTGGGATGACATAGAGGCGCCGCTCCCACTGCCAGAGGAGATAGAGGACCCTGATTTTGAGGAGTTACTAGTAGGACCTAGGATAGCCGACCCAGGGTGTATAGAGGCCTACATGGCATGGTGGGCAGGACAGTACAGAGGCATACAGGTGGGTCCCCAGCCAGATCTATAGGCTGTTACGAGGGAGTGGAATACAACCCACGAAGAGAGGGACACTGCATGGCAGGAGAGAGACACGGCTCAAGCCCAAGTCTCAATTTTGCAAGGACAACTAGCAGGGGTTACAGGGCAGCTGACGAAGATGACAAGTCAGGTGGCAGTGTTGACAGTGTAGGTCACTCTGTTACAGGGACAGTTGGCTGTAGTCCAGGCACAGGTAGTGGTAGGTCAGAGTTTTGGAGGGTAGGGCCCACTGCAGCAGCCATCATTTTCACAGGGGGTAGGACCATCAGTATCAATGCACCGAGGTCAGCGACAGCCACAAGGTTCAGGATAGGCCACAGGAGTAGGGTAGATGGGTCCACCGCAGACTGTATCTCTAGTGAGATACAGTGATGCACTGGACAAGATCGCATATTATGAGAGAGCCATCAAAGGGTTCCCTCAGATACAACGATACTCAGAGATGTGGGCAGAGCAGAGCTGACAGAGATCGATGTCATGAGCGATGGCTTTTGGGTCTCACAGATGGCAGAGATCAGAGCGAGGAGAGGATACAGCCTCTTCTCGGCCACCGCCACCACCACCACAACCACAGCCTTGAGGGCAGCCCTAGAGATGTATTATTTTTGATGTATATACTAGCCTGTGAGCCGAAGATGAGAGATGTATGATGAGAGAGAGAGACAGACACAGATTGTGTCTTTTTGTATAAAACTATTTTTGATATATATATGATGAGATTTTGCTATTGACGTGTTATGGAGATATTGTAGATGTTAAATTTTTGCAGCATTTTTTATGTGTTTCATGATGCATGTTTTGATATGATATTTACGATGATTATGATGATTATGTTATGATGATGCTAATGATTAATGCGATGATGTTTTATGATGATGCTAATGATGAGAATGATGTAAATGATAATGTTATGTTTAATGATTATATGATGATGATGCTTGATGAAAATGAATGTGATGATGACAATGTTTATGAAATGGTTATATGATGATGACTTTAGATTAGATGATGATAGATATGATATTGAATGTTTAACTTGTGGATTATATGATGTGAATGTTTAATGAGTTATGATGGATGAAATTTATGACTAATGACTTATGAAAATGAGAGTATACTAATGATTATGTGAATATGTGATGGACTGTGCTGTGATTGACAGGTGACGAGAGAAGGAGATGGAAGAAAGTGACGAAGAAAATGGCCGAGCTAACCCCAGAAGACCCCATGTGAACTGAGTGCTGCCTACATAGCCCCTGTCGATAGGGCCTCAGGCCAATGTAGTTCTCCAAAGAAGGGAGGAAAAAGATTGAAGTGGTTGATTTTGGTCATGATAAAGATATAGCATTGCCCATATGTCTAAGGGTACATGCTTGAAATGATAAGGAGAAGATGATGCTACAACCTTTTCCAAATGGTGTATTCTGTAACATAGGTCAGGGTTTTTCATCCCTAGCAACTATCCATATTCGTGATGGATGTTTGCTAAAAATGAATTGAGGTCTATTTATGCTTCAGCAAGTATTGGTTTATGCTTGACATAAATTGTGTGGTTGATAGTTTCCATGTGTATTGATGTCCATAGAAACTATGTGAAATGGACTTAAGATGATGACATAATGTTCTGTTGTTGGTCTGAAAATGTTTTGGTAAAGTGTGACCAAAATGTGAAAGATAAGTGAAAGGCATGTTGCTCTTTCATTGACAAGGACCAGAAAGACAACATAGACAGGGGTTGTTAGAACCAAGAGCCCCATTTATGCGTTGCATTATTGACCATAGTTATGTTAGAGCGGTAATCGAATCACTTTCGACATTAAAGTGAGCTCGAAGTCCCTTGAGTAGGTGATATGATAGGAGGAAAAGGGTAACCCATTTTAGAGTATTGAGAACTTTGCCCCTTTTTATAGGAGACCCTGAGACAACAATAAGTCAAGTCCATGACCTTTTTTTCTTTTTTGGAGTGGACTGATCAATGCGGGAAGTCCACATAAAGATGTCATTTATTTGGTGGTCATTTTTGAAGCTGATCGATGCGAGAAGCTTCTAAGAAAAGTGTGGTTTGTAGCAAGATTTAGGTATAGCCATCCTTCAAGGGAGTGGTCTATACTTTGCTTTATAGATTTTGAATAGCTATCCTTCGAGGGAGCAGTCTATTAGTTACAGCAATGATAGTGCAACTATCCTTCAAGGGAGTAGTCTGCTTTTTGATTAGATTTTGTGACCTTGGATATTTTGACATCTTTATTTAGTTTTGATAGAATATTGAGTCATGGACAAGACTTATAGAAGAGCAAGGGCTCCCTTTTATTAGGACGAAGCATCCGTACATCATAAAAGGGTTGTAGAGGATTTTGTTAAAGGAAAAAGGGTGAGGATTTAAAGGACAAGGATTGCTCAAAGGACGAGCTCAAGTTAAATGTCAAGTGGATGAGTACTCGACTAACAGTAGAATGGTTGTAGATGCAAAGCATTAAGAGGCTCAGGTTCTGGTCAGCCTTCAAGAGAAGACAGACGATAAGTCCCTGATCCATACTTGTGCATTATGATATAAGGTCCAAGCCAATTAGGAGTGAATTTACCTCATTTACTCCATTCCATATTGGTCACATGTTGGTTGTTGGACATAAAGTTGGTTGATACGGTAGTTGATTGGTCGAGACTGGTTGAATGTTTTGATAAAAAAGGGTGGTTGAATGTTTGGGTTGAATGTTTGGTCAAGGTTATGATTGATGATTGGTTAGTGTCTGGTTGATATTTAACTGGTTGATGTTCGGTCATTGGTCTAGTCAAGGTTATGATAGTCGGTATAAAGTCAAACTCCCCCCAGTCATTTTGTGGTAGGAAGAATGTCTACCACCCAGTGTAGATGATCAATGGGATGGAAAGGAAACAAGAAGGAGAGCCTGGGTACCCTACCTAGTTGATAGATTTAGGGGACCCAAATGAATGACATTTAGGCAGTGAAAAAGTTAGGAGGGATGGAAATCACCGACTCCGTAGGTGAAGATGGAAGAATAGGCGAGTCTAGAAGAAATTGGTCGATGGTTAGTTCAGGGGAAAGGTTTGTGGAAGCCTCAGTGGGTTTTTGGAAACCCAGTCCATACCGTTTCTTGGCATTATCATCATTAGGTGTTTTGACAGGCTGATGGGAGCCTTGTTCGTAACGTCCAAAGCCAAAACCCTTCCATGCACACCTATAAAGGTAGGTATGTGGAAAGGTGGGATTGTTAAGAAAGGAGAAATCAGATGTGAATATTTGAGGTGAGGAGGAAGGATTTGATTCAGTAGGAGCTTGATCCAACCCCCCATAGATGAGATTGGTTCGAAGGCTAGGAGGACCATAAGGAATGACCATTCCGATCCGACAGTCATAGTTTGGGTTTTGATGAAGTTGTCCATACTCTTGAGGAGTCTGGAACATGTCTAGAGTGAGGAGATGATATTCTCCTAGTGAAAGTCTTTGGAAGATGTCGTCCATGGGGTCCTTGGTTGGTAATTGAGAAGATGATGTGGTGGCAACTGCTGTTTGCGTACTGGTTGACGCTTCTGCGGGTGGAGATGATGTTTGGGTTGATGCTTTGAGCGGGATAAGAACGTCGTTTGGGCTATAGGTCATGTTACAAGTCTTAAAAGGGGATGGGTCGGCAGGAATGACATGGACTTGTTTGTCGTGTTCAAATTTGACACAACGGTGAAGTGTTGAAGGGACGCAAGCCATGGCACAGATCCAGGGTCGCCCTAAGAGCATGTTGTATTGGAATTCTCCTTCAATGATGTAGAAGAGCTTTGGAATTGTGCGTGGACCAACACAGATATGAAGGAAAATAGTGTCGATAGGGTTAGCGGTTGTGTCATTAAATGATCTAAGGATTGCGTCAGTTTTTGATACGCAATTCTTGGGAAGGGCCAATTGGTCAAAGGCGTGAGAGGGAATGATATTGATGCTGGTGCTCCCGTCGATCATAACTCGTTTAATACGGGTTCGATCAACATAGGCTATGATGAAAAGGGCGGCGTCCTGATCTTCCATGGTAGAGGTTGGAATCTCAGAATTACTGAAAGTGATGGCGGCAATGGGGGATAAAGAATGGACTAAGGCAGCAAGTGGTTGAGGGTCTTCAGGTTGGACTTCTGTTGCCTATAGGGATTTAATTAGAGCTTGGCGATGCTGGGGGGAACTTTGAATAAGGTCATATAGGGTCATCTTCACAGGCGTTTGATGAAGTTGTTTTATCATAGATTCTGTGATTGCCTCTGAAGAAGTGGGTTGGGATGCACCTAAGATGGAAATCTTGGGTTTCGGTGGTTGAGGTGCCTAGACAAAAGGATAGGTCCAAGGAATAGTAGCTTTTTCTTTTGCCTTGTCTTTCTGCGACCTAGTGGTTATATGGATAGCGTTGATTTCAAATATAGTAGGTGAAGAAGGGGTTATGGTCTTTTGGTGAGAGGTTGATGCGGTTGAAGCGGTTGGATGGGAAGGTGTGGAGGGTTGGTCAAGAGTGTCCTCAAGGAGAAGAGTGTCTTTCTCCATATAGCGGCGAACGACTACCTTGAGGGCACAGCAGGTCTCGATATCGTGTCCTGGTGTGTGATGGTATAAACAAATCTTTGTATCATTGAACCAAGAAGGTTTTGACTCGAGAGGTTGGAATGGCTTGATGGAAGGAAGGGTAATGCTAGAAGTCTGTAAAAGTTGGCGTAATATTAAAGCATACGAACCTACTAAGGGGTCCGTGTTTGTCGATGCATGATGCACTGGTGACTTCTGCTTGGGGGATGTTGAAGAAGGTTTTCGTACCACCTTTTGGGTTGGTGGTACAGTGACAGGTGAAGACGGCACGTTCTTTTTGAGAGGTATTGAATTTTTGAGAGGGGGTTGGCTTGTGGTTGGCAAAGGAAGTAATGGAGGTAATTTGTGTTGATTAAGGGTCAGAGTGGGGAGCACACCGATTAGGGTAGAAGGATGAGGACCTAAAATGGAAGGCAAGGTTGACGGTGGAGGAGGCACTCGTCTTAGTGGTCTGGCAGTTTTCTTTGGCTTGGTTAGAAGACTACTTTTGGTCGAGGTTTGGTCCAAGTCCACCTTCACTTGCGGGTGAGTGAGGGTAGAAACAAGATGAATGCCAAGTGACTTGATCGGTTTGGATTGGGTAGATGTAGGTTTAGAAGCGGGGGTTTGGTCTTTGTTTGGAGTCTTGGATGATTCTGCTTTGGGAGGATTGGCAACATGAGATGAAAGGGCATGAGAATGTTGAAGAACTTTAAGATGTTCCCACAATCCCTGATGCTCCACTTTCCTTGAAGGGAGAAGTTCTAATTTCTCCACTAGTCGGGAAAATGGTTGAGAGGATGTTGGATAAGGTTTGGATCCTTGGGAAGATGTGTTAGGTGTGGCAGTAGTTTCAGACCCAAGGTGTGTGGGAGTTATAGCTGGATTGTCATTGGTCGAGGAAGATGGAGAGTCAGGTTCTTCTCTTGGTGGAGAAGGAATGGGAGAGTGTGACTCCTCAAGTGGGTAAAGGGTAGGGATTATGGTGCCCTCCACTTGCGGTCGAGGAGTGGGTAAGGTCAGGTCCTCCATAGGTAGAAGAAAAGAGGATGGTGAGACCGGTGGCACCGGTAAGGTTGAGGCATCCTCCAAGATGAGAGAGGTTGATGGAGAACTAACTGGGGAAAGAGGTTCGTCCACACGTGATGGACTGGTAGATGGGTTAACCTCTTGAGGTTGGCTGGGGATGAAGGACAAGACCGTATTGACCCTTCGAATATCATGTTCATGCGTGTTGTCAATCAAGGTCTGGACATTATTATTTTGGGTTGGTGGATGATTGGGGAATGGTTGTTTGAATATGTTGATGCCCTAGTTTGGTGGTGCATTAGGATTATCTAGAACTAGCTCTCCCTTTTCAAGCATGTCCTGGACTATGTTTTTGAAGGTTTTATAGTTTCCTGTGTCATAACCTTTGACACGGTGGAAATTGCAGAAGTCATTTTCCCTATACCACGCAGGAATGGCACATGAGGGATCAAATTGTGGTGGTGGTCGAATCTGGGGGAGGTTGATAGTCCCCTGTTTAACAAGTTTTTCCAGTATAGACGCGTAAGATTCTCCAAGAGGAGTATATTGTCTTTGCACGTATCTCTGCTAGAATTGACGGGTGGCGCTCTAAGATGTGGATGGTTCAGGTTGATTGGATGAAGAGGACGAAGGTCTAATGGCCACAGCGTTAGCTGAAGCTTTAGACTTAGGATTTGATGATGAAGGCTTAGAAGATGAAGAGTCATTAGTCTTAGAGTTGGGTTTCTTACTCTGCAACTTGACTTTATTCTCCTCGATGGCACGTAATTCAAGTTTACAGGCCATCGTGAAGGCTTCATCGAAAGTACGGAAGGTTTGAACCCTTAAAGTGGAAGAAATGTGTTTGGCGCAAGCTCGGGAGAATAGTTCAATAAGTTCAGTTTGAGGTAAGGAAAAGGAGAGTTGATTGATGAGACCTCTCCAGTGAGCAACGAAATTAGCTACTGATTCATCCTCGAATTGGTGGATTGTGTAGAGGTCTGTGATTGAGACCTTCTTGGTGATGTTTATGGAGAAGTGGTCAAGAAAAAGCTGGGCTAGCTGTGTAAATGTGAAGAGGGAATGGCTGGCAATCGAGCTGTACCAGTCAAGCGCAGTGCCAGAAAGGGACATAGGAAATGTGCGCAAGAGTAATGCGTCATCATGGGCAATAAGGTAATAGGCATGTCTAAATGCCCGTAAATGTTTCTGTGGATCTTCCTTCCTTTGAAAGTGAGAAAATTTGGGAAGCTCCCACTGGTTGGGGTATGGTCTAATTGGAACGGAAGGATGAATAGGTTCATTGCAAATTTGCTCGTATGAGAGAGCATTGCATGAGCCAAAAACAGAAGTCTCTAAGCTAGACATCTTATCCATCAGCATTTTGATGATATCTGCTGACAGATTGGTGGGTGGAGCGCCCCCTAGATTATAAGGTGCTTGAAAGATATTAGGAGGGGCGTATGACGTGGATGGTTGCATAGACGCAATGTATGGGTAGCTGGTTATTGGAGTGAAATTTGGGGCCAAGGGCACTTGTGTTACGGGGTTGGTAGGTACAAGTTGGATAGGGGCCATAAAGGATGGTTGAGGCGTGGCTACGCTTGTTGACAGGTAAACGGTTACTCTTGTGTTTATAGGTGCAAGAGTAGGGGCAATAGAAACTAGTAGGTTTTGGAAAGGTGTGGGGTTTGGTTGAGTGACTTGAGGTTGAGGGAGTATTGGAACCCCCATGGAGGTAGGTTTAGATGAAGAGGTTACATTTTGGAGGTAAGACACGGTTGGGTTATTGGTGGAGGTGTTGTCTAGTGGCTGAATTGTAGGGGCTATTGATGTGATTCTTGTGTCAACTAAAGAAGTCGACATCCCATACATTGGGTTGCCTAGGGAGTCACGCGTTTGGCTATTCGCGAGATAGTGTTGTAAGGCTTTGACATTAAGGTCCAAGAATCATGCAAAGTCTTGGTCCCCTTCTGGGACGATAGGAGTTTGAGGCGGGGTTGGGCGAGTAGGAGTTCTTTCAGTCTCCGAGTTGAACTCCATTATAGGACTGGTTGTAGATGGTGAAGGTGGAAGCGGTTGTTGGCTAGCATGGTCAAGAAGGGCCTTGGTTTGACTGCGTGTCAAAACCATTCAAGGCAAGAAAGGATGAGGTTTCAGAAAACTGTGTTCTGTCAGTCTCAAAAAACCAGAATGGATGTTTAGACAGTCAGAAAGTTGGAATTTAAGCTTGCTATTTTTGGAAAAAAGAAAATAGACAGAGACCGACGTCGGTATAAAAACCGATGTCGGTGAAGAAGTCTGTCGATGTCGGTCAGATGACCGATGCTGGTACAGAGAAGTTGCCGACGTCGGTTATAGGACCGATGTCGATTACTGTGTTTTCCAGAAACTCAAAAAAATGTTTTTGGAAATGAAGAAGACGTCCTTACTAGCTCAAAAAAGACAGATAAAAAAAAGAAAATATGATGATGACAGACAGAGCCTAGCGTTAAATCCCTAGAAACAATTTTATTAAGATCGTGTGGCTTATGCCTTAATATGATGTTTGAGGAAATTGGTTGTAAGAGGGGTCTTAGAATAGGTAAGCTAAAGATAGTTTCAGGTATGTTAAGGCACTTAAAAATCTATATTAGCTTCCGTACAGGCCTAGTGCTAAGGAGCAAGCTCCCCTCACTTCACAATTCCAGTGGTTAGCTGGTTTCGCTTAGCCAAAATATACTTTCACTATAGTTTAGACTCTACCAGAGAACAGAGTTGGCTTTCCCCTTGGTGGTGAAATCCAAGTAGGATTGCCAGGTTGGGTAAGGTATCCGCTAGGTGATGAAATCCCAGTCGGGCCTTGTCTCAAGTGAGTTTTATGTTTTATTGAGTGCACGTGGTTTGGTAGTGTAACATCAAGTGATATATGGTTTATTCAATATGCGTTTTACTAATTACTAAATGTGGACTAGAAAGATGCAAGAAAACAAGAAATGGAATGCAGTAAGTTTTAAAGTCCCAAATTGAAATATTGAATTGGAATGAAGACAAGTTGGAGAAAGGGTTGAAGAAAATGATCTTCTTACTAGACTATAAATGCAAGAAAAAGGAAGAAAAAGTTCTTTTTATTTCCTGCTTATGATTTTTTTAGAAAAGAAGAAAGAGGTGAAGGTTAAGAAGCCTAATGCAACTAAATGAACAAAGAAGAAAGGGAACCCGAGGAAGGCCCTAAAGGGGTCCCACCGGGCGTGCCAAAATGTTTCTATTCAAATTTTGTTTTCAATTTCAAAGGAGAGAATTAAGAAACTTAAGAAAGAAGGGTCAAGGCTTGATGTGTACCTTGATAAAGTCTACGCACCGTAATCCAGACGTTGTGAGTACTCCTCTTTGGCTGTGGAGGAATGACACCTGCAAAGAAAAGAAGCTTGGACAAAAGAAGGCATTAAATAGACAAGTGGTGGGTTGTCAAGCGAAAGCTTGATCCCAGAAGTATGAAAACTTCCTTAAGGGATATAAACCCACTAATCAATAGAAGGAAATGTCTAATAAATAATAGAATAATGAAGAACTGAAAGTGATAAAAGATGGAAATGTAAAGGAGAAACAAAGACTTACTTGAAAGAAGCTGTCGGATTGATCACAGTCACTGGCGTCGGTAAGCCTACCGGCATCGGTTGGTCAAGGTGCCGACGTCGATTAATATGCCGACGTCGGTTGGGGTAGTGACCGGTGTCGATCAGGGAAAAGGTCTTTGGATGAAGTCTGGTTAAGTCTGTGGTCCGTGGACAGAGTTTGGTCAGGGTCTGGGTTTATTTGAGTAGTCTGTGGACAGAGTCTGATCAGGGTTTTGGTCTATGGACAAAATGTTGGGCTTGGTTGAATGGTCTGGGGTCTGAGTCGGAGAATCTGGTTAAATGGGCAGAATGTATGATCCTATAGAGGACGAAAGAAATAGGGAGGTGGATAAATCAAGATTCGGGTCTGGGTTGATTAACAGTCTGGTCTAGGGAGATATTGTTTGAAAGCAATAACTGAAAAGAGAATAAAAACACAGACGGTATACTTACCTGTGCCTTATGGAAGGTGCGCTACCGATGATTTCCAAACCTACTATTGATGTAGCATGTGTGGAGAACTTGTTGCTGATGGAAAACCTTGAAGCTGTTGCTGCACCTAAAGAAGAGATTTCACAGATTAACGGATGGTTGAAGACTCAAGAATTCGTTAGTTGCTTCTGCAGATTAGCTAATTTCTGATTCGGGCTTGGTGGCTTGTTTTGTCCATTCTAACCCCGCCGATGTTGCTAATTTTATGCCTAGAAATGTTGAGTAATCTTAGATATTTAAATTAAGGTTTTCCTCATAAAAAATATTGTTGTAATTATCTTTTATTTGAAACCCTAAGGTAAATTTTATACCATAAAAAGAATTAAAATAAATGGAATGAAATGGGATGAGACAACTACATTCACCCCTTGTTTATTGAGTGATACCTATATATCCAATCCACAAAGGAGGGAAATCCAACTCACATATTTCTCCCAACTATACTAAATATGTGAATTTTATCCTCTAACTATATGTATACATCTACAAAATGGTTTTGACACTTGACAATGATATATATTAACTTTATTTAGAAGGCCCTTGACTTGGATTATAGTTGCTCTTTTTGAGTGATATTGAAATTTTAAATAATCGATAAATGTTTCTCAATATGTATAAGTGTATAAGATTGAACCAAGTGAATAAAAATTTGGGATAATTAGTGACTCTTGGAATGTATATATGGGTAAATTATTTGATATTTTTATTTAGCCTCTAACAAGAAACATGGGATAATACCTAGAAAAGATGTTTTGGGACATGACTATCCTAATTCATTATGATAATAGTGTGATCCTATCTGCTTAGCATGGACTTGTTTGAAAGGATTGATGACATATTTACTGAGTTAGAGAAAATCTAAACATGATTTTATACAACTTGAGAATATGACATTAGAAATTATATGTAATAGTAATGGAAATTGAAGGGTCAAACCAAGATATAGATAAATGGCTTAGAGGAATGACAAATAAGATTCATATAATTATGTGAAAATAATATGGTTTGGAATGTGTCAAGAATTATCATCATCAAGTAGATATGACAAAATCTATTTGTCCACATTTTTCCCTTCCCCCACTACCACTTTATTCTAGTAATGAAATTTCTAGAGTAAAGGAGAAATAATTAAAAACAAATATGCAAAACACACTTTGTCTTTGAGAGAATAGTTTAGTTGTGTAGGGAAATCAATTTAGTAAACCTAATAAAAACTCATGAACTATTCATTTTATAATTTTCAAAATTGAAAAATCTAACTTTAAAAACTCAAAAATTGAAACTAGATCAATGGAGTACACTTGTATGTAAGTTATACCAAATTTTAATGTAACCTCTAATTGTCGAATGATAATTGTACCCCTTTGTTTAATCACTTGGATAATTTGAATCATTGGATAATTGAGAGTGACCAAGACCCAACTTTGAATAAATAATCAAGCTCTTTAGTTATAAATATGCATTATTCCAACCTACTTGAATGGGAAAAACTATTGAATTTACTAATTCTAAAAGGTGGAAACATTATGGATTCACTAGAAGTGATGTTAAGGTTATTGAGTGTCACTAAAATCAAATGTATATAATCCAGATAGATTTGAATCACACTACTATATATAGATCTATATTATGTTTGCATGACTAGAAGAGAATGAATAAATATTCAATCCCGCATTATAGCTGTATTTCTAATAAAATTTCATCAAAATGATTATTTTCTTTTGAACTTTGGGATTTAAACTTTGAATATTCATGAACAAGTACAATGCCCTTTTGAAACTTTGATACTTTTTAAATTTTTTATTTTTCAACATTGAACTTTGAAATTTGAATAAGCATGAGAATTAATGAGTATCATGCTCCATAATTTTTTTTCCATAATATATAATGTTATGCCCTATATGCTCAATTTTAGTTGTATTTCCAACACACAACTTTGATCTTATAATTATTTTACATATTCCCATGTATATGCATTCATGTGAATATTACTTTGTGCTATGAGTTTCTGAAAAGTAGGTGAATAATACCAATGTACCACTTCTTATTTTTTAAATTACTTTTAATCTTTGAAAACCCTGTATTCTATTATTTAATTTACTTGGGATATTTGAAAACCTTTATTTGTTATTAAATTTTCTTTAGATCTTTCAAAACCTATATTCTATATTTTTATAAACATTTGTTGTACCCCAAATCTAAATTTTTTCTATTGAGTGAGGATTGGATCTCTAAGGCAAGCCCACAATGAAGCCCCCCTATTGAGATGAGTAATTTAGTGTAATGTACCCATTTTGAAATTAAAATAATATTATCACTAAAATAGAAAGTGTTTTTAAAAACATAAAATAAAGTAATAAAAATCTATTTTTCACTTAAGTTGGGGCCTTTTTAAGGGTCATGGGAACTTAAGGCCTAAAGTGAAATTATAAGGAGGTTATTTTAATATTTTAAAAAAGAAGATTTTTCCTCCTAATTTAGACAACACACTTGGGGCATGGATATAAAATTAAGGTGAAATATTATTTAGAAGGTTATGTAATTTTTGATATTGAAATTTTTGTTCAATTATGTCAAGCTTAAACAAGTGACTTTAGGAAAAAACACTTAAAGATCACCAAGGGTTTTGGGGATGAAAACCTCCATTCTCTACTAGGGTGTCTCTATTCAAGTGCTGTAATTATACCATAATTGGGCATAAATATATGCAAAAAATTCAACAAAGGTGTGTTTTGACACTACCTTCATCAAGGAACTAGTATTTTCCTTTTGGAAGATTCAAATCTTCAATTTGAAAATAAAAGGAAGGTGGGAAAACACTATATAGAATACCTATAATGAATTTGAAGTATTCTAAGGTGTGGTTATCCCCTTTGTGAGGGTGGCGACCACTCACAAGTGAGAAATTTGGTATTTGGAACCCTCTTATAAGTTTATAAGTATTTTTATCAATGTATTGAATCTTGGAAAATGATTTTAGATTTGATTGGATATGATTTAGGGTGATTTTGTGCTCTAGACAATATTTTAAATTTGTTATATTATTTCAATAATAAACTAGGGTTTTATGAATTTTGGGGTAGATTTTAGTGGGCTTTCCATGATGAGAAAATTTTAATTTTAATGTTGTTTAATATATACTATTTAAATGATCATTTTGAGCTATCACTTGCATTAAAATTACAATTATTGAGGAAGTTGTGAATTTATGAAATTCCATGGTAATTTTGTAATAATAAATTATAAAATTTTGAGTTTTGAATTTTGCGTGGCTATTATGAATTCTAAAATTATTGGCTGAAATATAAACCTTAATTCATATTATTTAGATGGTTATATGTGCCAAACCTATATTTTCCCTTAATCGCCCGAGGGTTGGTTGGAAGAAATCTCTAAATATTGCTTCATTTTTAAAGTGTGTTATTGGCTGAATTTCTAGTTTCTAATTCTTTCAAAGAAGGTGTCATAAATTATGTAAGGTTTGTTTAAAAACCTGAAATTTTCCTAATTGTCCAATTTGGGGACATTACATGTATCATGCAATTAACTCATCTCAAAATAAGAGATAACTTTATAATGTAATAAATATAGAATGTTGTAGTAATACTTTTAGCATGTAGAGATTATGACACCATACAATTGAAAATGCCATTGAAGAATGTTTGTAATGTATTGATTGTGAAGCATACATGTGTCATGTATAGATATATTTAGAAATAAAACCCATAATTAATTAAGTGGATTATATGTGCCATGACACTACTAATCAGTCTTAGCAACCACACAAGAATAACATACAATGTACCATCATTATATATACTAAGGTTAGACATGTAATAATTATGCTCAAATGTTTCACATACCAACAGTTGATGTCATAGAGATATTCAAATAATTTTCATACAAGGGCCAAAGGACACACACAATAAGAAATAAATGTATCTCTAATCATGAATGAAATTATAAAACATTAAAGGAGCATAGAAATATTTAAAATTAATCTATTCCATCCATATTTATCAATGTCACATCACAAAAAAATAGAATATCTATGTAAAATAAGGTGAAAGTATGAGTTATTAACAAAACAAAGTAAGATATGTAGCTCGATATTTAATTTGAAGTCATGGACATATATAACTTATTATAATTTATCATGTAGAAGATGACGCCCCTAGAATAGGGATGGAAACTAGGTAGAAAGGATTTCAACATTAAAGAATACATGTATTATTTATGTCCTACATTAGACTTTTATACCTTATGAAATGCATGTGTTTATAGAAACATAATATGATATATATTAATATATTTTATAAATAATATATGTAAAAACGTAATTATCATGTCATGTCATGGTCAAGCCCTGACTTTTTATTTTTTTGAAATTTTTTGAATGTTTTTGTATTTTTTGAATACTTGATATTTTTTTTAAAATATTTTATTTTTTTGTAATCTTTTTATATTAGTAAAGTAAATTTTACCTAAAACCACATAAATAGGAGGAACATCCTATGTTATTGGATCAATTATGTTGAATATTGTTTTTCATTTATAAAAAATGAATCTACATCCAAAAAGGCATCAAGTGTTTTAGTGTAATTACCTTGATAACTACTTATATATTATGTTACCAGATGTTTAGCTTGAGAAAGTGTATTGCATGGTTAAGTATAATGTATAGTTATAGAATATATTACTGTATATGTTCACTATTGAACATGCTGAATTTTCTAAGGTACTGCCTTAGAATGTGATGTAGAAGCTTTTGGTTTATTCAAATTTTAAGTAATTGTTTGATATGAAGCTTTCCAATTTGAAAGATATAGAATTTTTATTTTAAATAATTTTTAGTAATGATTATTAATAGCTACCACAATTTATTATACATTATGTTCTTGAATGGGTTTACTAATTATCTTTGTATTGTGATTTTGAATAGGTCCCATAATTGTCATTTTATGGTCCCCTTGAATAGGTTCCATAGTTATTTTTTATAGTTCTCTAGATTTACTCCCACAACCAATGGTGGTGGTGAATATTTAGGGATGACGAGTTACCATTAATTTTATAGGGTAGTCATATTTAAGGACTTGAACTTTGACCACTTTATTACAATGTATGTACTTTTGACATCTACTATAGATGGTATTGCTTAAGTATTTTTTTATAAAAATGAATCCTAATAAAATATTGAACACCCTCAACATATTTAAGAATAAAAATGCATATTACACTATTTCCAAATCATCTTAGAGAGGCATTACTATATTTCCAAGCGTATTATGTGTATGACCATCAAAGGCTTTACCTACTCCTGATGTAAATTATAGATATTTATCTTATTGGAAACAAAATGACTAAGAGAGGGGGTGAATTATTATTAATTTTTTTTTATTAATATTAATTAATAAATCACGTATCATTTAAACAAGCATGTACATATTATCAAGCATAAGCACCAAACTACAAAAGCATAAAACACATGAGCACAATATATATGTGGGAATCCTTCAAGGAAAAGAAAACACACTAATAATTAAAATGTACTATATTATTATAAAACAAAAAAAAAATTTAGTGAATCACCCACTTCACATGGATCACCAATCCCAACTATTTAAACACCAAATCAACTAAGATTTAACAAGCACAAACTTTCAAGGAGGCACCAACCCCCTAGATGACTCATTACCAACTTATCCACCTAAAACACTTGATAAAATTTATAATACCTTATATCATAAAATATCTGATGATCTTATTCCTCATCTCTTTTCACACTTCTATCCCTCTTAAACTGGCCTCTAACCTTCTTCGCTCTACTAGGTCTCTTCAAGACTGATTAGGTTATTTGAACTTGATATTCACACTTAGAAATTTTATCAAATATTTATGAATATATCTCTACACTTAAATTATTGTATATATGACCTCATTATCCTCCTCTAATTTCTATTTCATTCTCTTTCACTCTCGACACTCTCCTCTTCTTTTCTTCTCGAATAGGCCTAAAACTGCATAGTATTTATACAAGCCTCTTGGTCATATCCTTCTTAGTCGACCGAACACTTTTATCTCTTAGGTCAGCCATGTAATATATATTATGACATATATTAGGCATGTATCAAATTTTATTTGAGTCTCTTTAGGTCTAACATACTTAAATTAAGCCTTATCTCTTCTCTACGTCTCATGAAGACCTAATAATATTAGGCCTACATACCATATGTTACCCTTTGATATTATTGGATCATAATAAACACCTCAAATATAAGAAAAAAATAATATTACACTCTGATAAACTTTATCCAGCTTCACTTTAGTTCCAAAACACCTCTTAGGTCTAAACACCACTTGAACCCCTTCTCAAAACACTATTCACAAAAGCCCTGTGCATACATAGAAAATATGCCCTGAATAACTAAATCATAAACACACTTTTTATTTAAAAAAACATGGAAAAAATAATATATTAATAAACATCATGACCTTAAGGTCATTAAAAAATTAATAATACTATTTAACTCAGGGTATATAGGATCAAACTCTTCTCTCCAAGATGCATACTCTGAACTACCAATTAGATTCAAAACACATTCAAGGAAACTTAAACATGTGATATTTGATGAGACAAATACAAGGAATTAAAATTAATTAACATGAAATTATAACATCCTTGGAACAAACTCCTTTAGATATATTAAAATTTCTAATTGTAGCTATTGGTATTGCAAACCAATTTGTTGACTTTCTTGTTCATAGTCCTTACTCAACTAGACAAGCCATTTTGGAGTCAATGTTTCAAAAAATTAAAATAAATTAAAAGATTAATAAAATAATGGATATATAAATGAATTAACAAAAAAAAATCATATTTATTGGATGCTTTACCTCAAGATAAAGAACCTCAAACTCATCACTACAACTTTCTTACTCAGTTCTACTAGTTTATCTTAAAATATAGTTATGGTGATAATTACATTCAATACATATGTAGAAAATTTTAAATACTTTAAATAAATGTTTATTATAATATAATATCATTATGAAAATATAAAATAAATAGATAACATGGTCATATGTCAATATTGGTCTTGTAGACCAATCTCATACCCTTGCACCTTCATTGTTTCATTTACACTAGATAAGTTAATTTATGAGAAATATTTTCATCATATATACTAACCACAAAAAATTATATCAAATTTAAAATCTATCATACATATTTAAAAACATATCCATGTACTTGGATATATCCCTAATCCGTGATAATACATCCCTTATCAACTTCTCATTTCTACCTAGTTTTCTCACTATCTGCACCACTAGGTCCGTTAGCAATAGGTCAAATTGTATGACTGGTTTAGCACACCTAAGGTTTTTAACCTTATTATAAAACACCATGGAAATATGATAAAAATTTCAATATTTATCCTTTATCTAATTACCAAATTTGATTTGGTTAACTCTACCTGTTATAGAAAATCTATGAGAAATAAGACCTTTCCTAAAGGGTCTGCTCAAACACCTAAAAAACCAATGACACTTGGAAGTACCTGAGAGATTTCATTACAACATAAAATAAATTTTATATCCATAAAAAAACATTATGGGCAAATTTGATCGACTTATTTCATATCATGTTTCTTTTAGGGTTCTTTGATGGTTTAAACCATCTTCCAATCTTAACAATCATTCATAAAGTGTAACCCCTTATTCAAGAAATCAATGCTTGAAATTTTGATCTAAAAAACTTCCCCATATACCATGAAAATATTAGGTCCTCTTGAATATGCTGGACATGCTAATGAGTACTTGAAAAACCTTCTCTTGTAAGCAACTCTTCATCTTGTGCACTCGAGAGACCTTAAAACACTTTTTTAAGACTTTTATTATAAAACATAACTTGAAACATCATGAAAATGATTAAAAAACTCAAGTCACCTTTTTAAATTCTCACTTACTTACCTATTCCTTATAAATTGATCTTGATACCCCATCTAGCCATTATCTCTCACTTTGCTTTTTAGGCCTTGACTTGCAAGTCTCAATAGGTCTTGAAGCTGACCTTCTAACCACTGTCCAAAATATCAAAACCTCATATACAAAATCAAAAAAAATATATAATGATTATACATTTTCAATAATTATTCATATGTGTTATCAACATCTCATGCTACTTCATTAGGGCAAGGAAGGTTTAGAACTAGTCTCATTGCAAACTTGAATTAAAGTAATTATCCCTATAGGCGTCACCTTGAAACTCTCCTGATTTCTTGAAATCCCTATTATATATGTTCAAAAAGCCTTATCTAGTTATTATTATTTTCAGATTCAAAATAATTTTTTTTGGCTCACTCAAAGCATCTTTAGAGTTGCTTACATAGATCTTCAGATCTCGACTAAAGATCTCCATAGCTTACTCAGAGCATCTTTATATCTTCTTAAATATATATTTTTAGCTCACTATTATGGCATAATACCTCATAATACATATACCCAAAGCCTACTTTACTATGCACCTTCATAAAAACTTTATAATCAATGATAACATCAATGCCAAAACTCAATAATCAATGACAAAGATTAATAATCTCCCCCTTTGTCATTGGTTCCAAACACACTAAAAAAATTATGGAAACCACTATTGATGGAAACCATCTCCCATATTTGGCTCTTTCCTTTTATCACATTTTTTGATCTTTCTCCTCCTTTGACATTAATGATAAAAGGTCACATTCAACTACTATAGTTGCATTTTCTCCCTCATTCTAAACTATCTTCACTTTTTAGATCATTCTCATAAATATTTTATGATATCAAAATCAACCACTCTCTTGAAAAAGAATTCAGATCTACCAAAATCCCTCTTATTTCATGCATACTTCTTTTAGATGACCTCTTCCTTTATGCACCTTGATGCCAGAGAGATGAATGATGTCTAACTCAACTTGTCTTCATTATTATACATACCTTTTCTATACTACACACCTAATTATGAAGCTAATGAGAATTATTAGCTCCCCCTCAGTGCTTGATTTTTTAAATGATTTCTAGGGGTAGGAATTATTCCAAATTACTATCTTAGGTGTTCCAAAGTTACCTTTAGACATGATTTGGTTAGGATGTCTACAGTCTGGTATTGTGTATAAACATATTCAATTTTGACACTTTTCTCACTTACCTTCTCTCTTATAAAATTACACCTAATAGGATTTTTTTTTTCTTTGATTTCATGATAGGGTTCTTTGACATTCCTATAACACTTGTACTATCACAATAGATAGGAGTAGGACCATTATACTCTACCTTGTAGTCTTTTAAAATATTTCTCATCTATAAGAACTAAGTGAGATATGAAGTTGATTCAATATAATCAACCTCACAAGTAGACAAGGTTATTAATGGTTGTGCATTACTTATCCATGAAACTAGGCACCCACCTAGGAAGAATTCTCCTCCACTGGTACTCTTCCTATCATCTATAATTATTACTCAATTTTAATCTATGTAGGCTATCAAGGTGAACTCCTTTATTATTGGATACCATAATCCATACTCCATAGTCCCCTTGAGATTCTTGAGTATCTATTTGATTTCTTACAAATGATTCTCCTTTGGATCTACTTGAAACCTTCCCAAAAGACCTACAATTTGCATGATGTTAGGTCTAGTAATAGTTGTATATAATAAACTTCTAATCATTGACATATATGACATCTGATTAACCTTTGAATAACTGTCTTCCTTGATTATCTTACATCCTATGCTCATGGCTGTACTAGCATCCTTACAATCCTCCATATAAAACTTCTTCAACATTTCTCTAATGTATTTGGATTGTGATATGAATATTCCATTTTTAGATTGAGTGATTTAAAACACAATAAAAAAATATAGTTATCTTAGCATGGACATCTCAAATTCTTTATTCATCACCTCTATAAAGGCCTTAGTCATATTCTCATTATTTACACAAAATATGATGTCATCCACATAGATAAGTACTATTAGCTGGGGGTCATCTCATGTCTTGATGTATATATTACTCATTACAACTCCTATTTTGAATCATTAATCCAACATATACTTGTCCAACCTATCATACCAAGATCTAAGATTTTGTTTTAGAGCATAGAGAGATTCTTTTAGTATAAAAACATAGTCTTTATCATCTTGTAGTTATAACCCTTCAGGTTTCTTAATGTACACTTCTTCTAGATTATCATTCAAAAAGGTAGATTTGACATCCATATTTTATACCTTCAATCCTCTGAGTCTTGGATAAGCTATAAATAATCTGATGACCTCCAATATTGCTACTAGTGAAAAAGTCTCCTTAAAATCTACCCCTTCAACTTGTGTATATCCCTTTCATAAAAATCTATCCTTGCTCCTAGTGACTTCTCCATCTTTATTCAGCTTGTTTTTAAACACCCATCTTGTGTCAACGACATTTTTATCTTTAGGCCTAGGAACTAGTTCCCAAGTCTCATTCTTATCTAATTGATCTAACTTATCATTCATAGAACCTATACACAATTTATATTTTATTTATTCTATAATAATATTAGGTTATGCAATGGATAATAGAAAAATATTATCTTGATTTGGATTACTTATTAGTCTTCTCCTTATTTGCATTCTTGAATTCTTGTTGGCAATGATTTGAGATTCAAGCTGTTCTCACTGAATCTATCTTGAGGTTCCTTTTGATTGTTATCTATGTTTAAATTATTCTTTCAACTCATTAACCTATATATTCTCCTCATCATTCTTGAATTCCAATATTTTTAAATTATTCTTTGACTATGAGTGATATTTCATTTTCTCATCAATCTTCACATTGGTACTTTCCACTATATTTTTTAGTATCTCATTATAACATCTATAGTCTGAGCTCATTGATGAGTATCCTAAGAATATACCTTTATAATATTTGGAATCAAACTTACCCAAGTCTTCATAATTTATTTTGATGAAAATTTTTCTCATGAACACTCTAAAGTGTTATACATTTGTAGGTTTGCCCTTACATAGTTCATAAGGAGTCTTATTCACATTAGTCATTCTATGTCCTCTATTAAAAATTTAGATATAAGTTATTACTACCTCTTTCTAATATCCATCAGATAATATATACTCATTCAACATAGTTCTATTCATCTCTTGCACTATCCTATTCTTCCTTTCCACTACCCCATTCTACTGAGGTGTTCTAGCTGATAAGAATTGTCTCATTATTCCATGAACCTCACATAAGTAATCAAATTCATTAGATGAAATATATCCTCCTATATCATAACTTAGGTACTTGATCCTTCCATTATTCTCATTCTCAGCAAGAGATTTGAATTCCATGAACATGTCAAGAATTTCTCATTTCTCTTTCAAGAGTGCAACACAAGTCATTCTTTTGTAATCATCAGTGACTAATGTGAAGTAGCTATATCCTTGAATGATTTTAATTACTATAGTTTCACATATATCAATGTGGATTAAATCCAATTGTTTTATGGTAGAGTACTCCATAGACATGAACCTTCTTTTACTCTACTTACCCCGTTGATATGCCTTGAAAAATATGTTTGTAGGTTTGATGATCTTAAGAATGTTCTTCACATAATTCTTAGTGTAAATTATAACCATATTGTCAAAGTTTAGGTGAGATATCCTTCTATGCCATAACTAATATTCATCTATCATGATCATAAAACATCTCTCCTTCCTGATCTACTTTAAGACATATAGGTTATTCTTAGTCCTCTTAACATTGGAAATTAGCCTTCTTGATTTGGCTCTACTTATGTCATAGCCTTTAACATGAAAGGTTAGTGTGTGCCCTTGATTTAAAATTTGACTTACACTAAGTATTTTATTTTTCAAACCTTCCAAATACAACACATTTTTGGTCTTGGTATTTTCATTATCCAAATTTAAAACACCCTTCCAAACTATATTGGCAGTTGTGTTTTCTCCAAACCTTACTATTCCTATATCATTCTTATTTAATGGGATGAACTTATTTTTTTCTCCTATCATGTGGATCAATAAAACACTATCTATATACCATTTAATTCCTTCATCTTGAATGTAAAAAGCATTATGAGCTAGTATAGAATGCTCTTTGTCCTTTTGTTCTTCCTTGGCAAATAGTCCATCTTGCCTCTTGAAATAATATGATCCATCCAAACTTTATTTGGCTTCCATACCAATTTTTGATACTTTTTATGTATTCTATGAGATTCATATCTCTTTTTTAATCTTATAGGCCTTTGAACTTTATCTAAGTGGAATATTGTAATGTGTCTTGTATTGTGATATTTGTATCAAATAACATACATGTACTTACCATCATTCCAAGATGACTTGTGCTTCATTTGGGATGACTGATTGGATTTTTTATATTGATATTCTTGACTTTTTCTGATTTCTCATGCTCTCTCTCAAAATTTATGATTTTGTCTATTAGATTCACATGCTCAACCTTCAACTGGTCATACTTGAATTCATTTGATTTTAACCTTGTGTTCACATCTTCTAACTGACTATTGAGATCATTGATATTATTATTTTTATGCTCAAAATTATCAAGGGTTGTTATGATATTATCTTTAATGTCTTCTTAAACTTCTCATTCTTCACTATCATAGTATAATTATTCATCATACATGTTGTCTTCTCTTTGTTTATCACAAGACATCTTATGCTTCTTCGGATCACCTTCAAGTTATATTTTTTCATAAAGGACCAATATCTGATACCAATTATTGGAATAAAATTTACTAAGGGTTGGGGGGGGGGGGTGAATTAGTCTTAAAAATAATATTTAATGATCTTACTTCAGTAAGCAAGGATCATTAAAGAAAACATGTACATCTTATAAAGCATAAGCACTAATCCACAAGAGCATAAAACACATGAACACAATATATATATATTAGAAAAACTTAAGGGGAAGAAAACACACTAATGATTAAAATTAAATACAATATTATAAAATAAAAACCAACTTTAGTGAATCACCCATTTCACATGGAAAACCAACCCCAACTAGCTAAGTACCAACTTAGTTATGCTTTAATAAGTATCAACTTGCAAGGAGGCATCAACCCCCTAGATGACTCAACACTAACTCAGGAACCTAAAAACCTTGATCACACTTAGAATACATTATTTATCATAAAATAGAATATTTTATTCTTCCTCATCTATTCACACACTTCTATTCCTCTCAAACTGGCCTCTAGCATTCTTCACTCAACTAGGTCTCTTTAAGACTGATTAGGTTATTTAACCTTGATCTTCATACTAAAAACTTATATAAAATATTCATGATTATATCTATGCAATAATTTTATGGTATATATGACCTCCTTATTCTCCTCTAATTTCTCTTTCATTTTCTCTCCCTCTACACACTCTCCTCTTCTTTTCTTCTTAAATAGGCCTAAAACTGCCTAATATTTATACAAGCCTCTTGTTCATATCCTTCTTGGTCAGAAAAAAAATTTATCTATTATTTCATACATGTAATGGATATTAGGAAATATAATATACATGTATAAAATGTGATTTTAGTCCCTCTAGGTCAGACCTACTTTAATTAAGCCTTATCTCTTCTTTAGGTCTCAAGAAGACCTAATCCCATTAGGCCTACTTATCATACGTTACCATTTGATATTATTGGAGCATATTAAATGACTCAAAAAATATAAAAACATCATATACCACTGAAATATACATTATCCAAACTCACTTTAGTTCCAAACACAACTTGAATCCCTTCTCAAAACACTGTTCACAAAAGGCCTCTACATACACAAAAAAAATGTCTTAAAAAAGTGAAGCATAAATATGATTTTGATACATAAACATGGAAAAGTATCACATATTTATAAACATAATGATTTAAATGTGATTAAAAAATTCACCAAATGATTCACCATAGAGTATAAAGGCTCAAACTCTTCTCTACAAGATGTATACTTTGAACTACTAACTAGCTTCAAAACATAATCAAGGAAACATGAACTTCTGACATTTTATGGGACACATAAAATGACACAAAATGAATTAAAATTACCTTATAACATAATTATGAAAACCACATATATATGGATCATAATCTCAAATCACAAATATTTATCTTACAAAGCAATTTGTTGACGTTCTCTTTCACAGTCCTTACTCATCCAATCAAGCCATTTTGAATTCAATGATTAAACCTATTAATATCACTTATAATATTATGAGAAGAATGTATAGATAATTCAAGTCCAAAATAATAAAATAATATTAATTGAGTCTTCAACTTAGGACAAAGAGCCTCCAACTCATCATATTAACTTTCTTACTCAATTTTACCAGTTTACCTTAAAATACAATCATGGTGATAATGACCTTTAATACCTATGTATAAAATTTAAGAGAATTTAAATAAATTTGGATGATATTATAATATAATTATACCAATCTAAAATTAGTATATAAAATGGTCATATGGAAATATTCATCTTCCATACCAATCTTGTACCCTTGCACCTTGATTGTTTCATCTGCACTAAACAAGTCAACTTATGAGTAGCAATTTCATCATATCTACTAACCTTAAAAACTTGTATATAATTTAAAATTTATAAAAGTTATTTAAAAACATATACATGTACTTAGAGTCATCCTTAATCCATGATAACACATCCGTAATCAACTTCTCAATTTTGCCTAAGTTTCTCACTATCTGCACCACAAGGTTTGTTAGTGATAAGTCAATATGTATGACCGGTTTAGCACACATAAGGTCAATTAAATAATAAAAATACACTATGTAAATATATTCAAAGTATTAGTCTTTAACCTTTATCTAATTAGTAACTTTGACCTGGTCAACTATGCTTGTTACAATAAATATTTGAGAAAAAAGACCTTTCTTATAGGGTCTATTCACACACACCTAAAAAAGCAATCATACCTAGTGGTGCATTATAGAGTTAGTTAAAAAATCCAATAATTTTAATATCCATAATAGACCATTAGGATCACTTTTTATCAAATTATTTCATATCAGGTCACTATTAAGATTCTTTGAGGGTTTAAACCATCTTCTATTCCTCAAAATCATTCATAAATCTTAGCCCCTTATTCAAATAAAAAATGATTATAAATTTGATATATGGTGCTTACCCATATGTGATGAAAAACTTAAATCTTTTTGCAGATGTTGTACATGACAACAAGCACTTGAAAAATCTTCTTGGGTAGGCAACTCTTCATGATGTGCACTAGAGAGATCTTAAAAAATGTTTTCAAGACTTATCTTGCAAACCATAACATAAAAATTCATACACATAATTAAAGAAAATTTAATAACCCTTTTCAATTCTTTCCTCCTCATCCATGCCTTGGAAATTGATCCTGATACCCCATCTAGCCACTATCTCTCTCTTTACTTTCTAGGCCTTAACGTACAAGTCTCAATAGGCCTTCAAGCTGACCTTATAACCACTATATAAGTTATAAAAAAACTCATGAATAAAATAAAAAAAATTCTCTCATGCTCATAATTTGTCAAGAATTTTTCATATGTCTTATCAACAACTCATGTTACTTCATTAGGCCAAGCAGGGTCTAAACTAGTCTAGTTGCAGACTTGACCTGTGGTACTTACCCCTGTAGGCTTCACCTTGAAACTCTCCTAAGTTATTTTAATGATTGCTATGTATTTTAAATCAAACTTATATAATAATAATTATTTAGATCATCAAAATAACATTTTTATGGCTCACATGGAGCATCTTCAAAGCTATTTATGTAGATCTTCAAAGCTTGACTAAGGATTTTTGTAACCCGCTTGGAGTATCTTCAAAACTAATTACATAGATCTTTGGATTTTGACCAAGGATATTTTTATCTCACTATGTTGGCATAATAAATCATCATACATATACCTCAAATCTTATTTGACCATTCACCTTCACAAGAATCTTTCACATCAATGACAACATCAATACAAAAAATCAATAATCAATGAAAATGTTCAACCTATATTTTTATCCAAGAATTTTTTATGGCTAACACTCTACCCATTATATAGAGAAGTGGGGGACCATATTAAAATTATCAACTCTAATCTTTCAAGGAGATGCAATCCCTTTCCTATCAGCCTTGGACCTTATGAAATCTTAAACCTCTACTCCCCTTTGATTTACTGAGTGCTTCATGATGTTTGTAATGACAAGTTGATATTTGTTGGAAATCCATACAATATTTTTATTTTAAAGATAATATATTCATGGACACATTCTAAATAAACAATGTATTCACACTTAGAATATTATTATGCTAACTATGATTTTCATATATTTAAACTCATGTTTATTTTGTTGAAGTGAGTCTCCTAGAGTCTTACTTATATTTTCATAAGGATTTAATGGCAGATAGTTGAACATTAAACTTATTATGTGGGTTTAATTTTAATTAATTTTTATGGAATCTCAAATGAGAGCCTAACCAATGAATAAATAACATGTGGAACCTGTTAGACATGTTAGTCTCCCAGACCTATCATATGTGTTAGATCCTAGGAGAGCCAAATGAATGAATAAATTTCATGTGTAAGCTATCAAACATGTCAGTCTCTTAGAATTTTTAAAGGTGTTATATCCTAACATATCCTAATAAATGAAGAAACACTATGTGTAACCTATCAAAAGGCTTAGTCTCGTAGACCTATCAAAGGTGTCAAATCTTGAGGGATCCCAAAAAATGAATAAAACCCATGTGTAAGCTATCATGTGTGTTAGTCTCCTTTACCTATTAAAGGTTTCATATCTCAGTAGAGCCTAATTAATGAAGAAACACCATGCATAACTTATAAGGCATGTCATTCTCTTGGACATGTCAGAGGATAATATATGGGGACTACACCTCATATTTTGGAGAGGATAATATATGGGGACCCAACTCTTTATCCTTGATCAATTTCACCTTCTTGGACCTCTGCTCTAGGTTTAAGACCTCCTATGCTATAGGATTATTTAATAATAGTGGTAAAATTATTTTAGTTCAACATCAATGACATTCCTAGATGGATCCTAGATCATGAACAATAATATGTACAAATGGGTGTTCCTTCCCTACTACCTCCATCCTTCCATTGCCTAGTTGGGTACCCCTAGTTTACTTATCCCTACTTGACTCACAATGATTGTGCCTCCCATGTTCACTATTACATGCCCTTTACAATTCATTCATGTTACTATAGATTCAACCATGTATAATATCTCTACAACCCAATTTCCCTCCACTCAACTCATCTCATCTATAAGAATACCTATGGATTACCTCTAGTATTTAGTAACTTCTATTTATCAACCCCTAGCTCCCATAATGTTTAATATGTACCAAGCAACTACTACCAAATGTATTACAAATCTAACACCAATAGCTACAAGATCTAAAACATTAGAAATAATGGTAGTTTCTGTAGTGGCACCTAATTTAATCCCTCATGTTCAACCACCTCCTGATTCTCACACTTCAATAGTCTCAATGGTGACCCTAGTAAAAATTTCTCTAGTGTGTGTATTTTATTTGAGTCTAACAACCTCAGTGGAACCTTTAATTACTCTTAAAACTCCCTTTTCAACTCCTTCCACCATCACCAACATAATATTTTATAATATATATCACAAGATAATCTAAGCAAAATTACCAATAATAAACCCACGATAAGTCCCTCTCAACATTCTATACAGTACCCAATCGCTCCTCTGGTCCCTTTCAAGTATTAATTTCCATCATCTTAAGTGCCTAAGGATTTTTATTTAACCACCCGATTTATTCATTCTTATTGAATACATGTCTTGATAGTGTTATTCACCTATAGGTTAATTTAAAGCAAGGCCAATGGCATGCCCAAATGTTACCCTAGGGTTCCCCATTTATCCTTCCTCCTTTCTACCCCATGTTTCCTCCTCCTCAATTTCTATCTTCTTTGATTCCCTCTTTTTCATTCATTCCTCCTCGTAGTCCCACATGCTCATCCTCTTCTACTTTGGGAGTTACTATAGGACCACATTGGGTTAGATCCCTACCATTGTCAGGATCACAAGGACCATAGATGTTCCTACAAGGTGACTTTAAGGTTTAATTAAAGTTCAACATGGATGTCATGAACATTAGGAGGTTTTTTACATAGAGATTCACTTATCAGGGAGACCTAATGGTATAAAAAATTGATTATGACCTCTTATCCCTCACTAAATTAAGGGCATCGATAAATTAGGAGAAGGTGATTGAGGAACCATCTTATATGCTCTAAGATACTCATGGCGTGTCCTAAGAACTCATGGAAGACATGAAGGAGTAGGTTTGATTAATTGGATCATAGGTGAAGAGTTTATTACCAATGATTCTAATTACAAATGTGTTTTATGTTTGACACACTCATTAAAATATCTCAAGAAGGTCTCCTAGGCCTTTTCCACAAGTGGAAATCACATATAATACAATTAAGATTATTTAGATTGAATTGTTGAAATGGATAAAAACTATAGGAATCTTGCAATGATAGTAAGTAGAAACAAATTCCTTGAGTTTAAATTAATTCCTTTGGTAGACTTTGGGCTCCACTAAAATTATGTCAGGAATGTGAGAACATATGTATAAGAGTGGTTGGTATAACATCATGTGGTTATTGAGACCTTAGGATTTTCCATTTATCTCAATCTGATTGATTCATGCATAATAAGATGGATAATGATAAAAATGTTATAGAAATAATTGTTCTAGCATTAGCCACTTAGTCCATATATAGAGTTAACTAGGTGTCTGAGGTGAAGTTATCCTTATAAACCTTGCTCAAGGCTCACAAGTAGTTGTTATCTTAGTCTGAGGTCATATTTTGTGATCCATCTATGATCTTGAAGAAGTTAGACCAAGAGTTTGAATTTATAGAAGTTGTGTTGGAAGATAAGGAGGTGCAGCCTAGATAGTTCAATGGTAGTTCTTCTACTAATCCTTAGTATATCAGTTGAGTGGACCCTGGGGCATCTTATAAGGAATGGGGGATATTTATTTTTGAATGATTATAGTTTTAAAAACCTTATATGTCCATTATTTACAAGGATGGGAATATTGTTCTACTTGGGTGAAATCACCATACTTATCTATATATGGTATATTGCTTTCCTTTTGTAAATGTTAACATTTTTAATGCAAATAAACTCTAATAAAATAAATGTTAATTTCCTCCTTTCTATCAACTAGTTTATTTGTATATAAATTTGGTCCATTATCATTTAGATTTTGTAAGGATGATTGGATTAAAAAAATGATAATGTGATATGTTACTTATAATTAATGTGTTTCACTATTATGATTTTTTATGAATACTTCTTACTTCATTTTTAACACTCATTAATTTGTGTCGTCAAAATTACAAATCATTTACGATAGTCTTATGTGTAATTTACCACAAGCCTTTTTGTGTATTAATATTCATTAAATAGATTAAAAAATAAGCATTTTCTTCTATTTTTTCATTAGACTCTTACCCTATGTGATGATGAGGTTTATCGACTTGTGAAACTTGACACATAGTGGTGTAATTATGGTTAGGCACATAACTCGGTTTCTAAATAATTAAAATTTTCTTAAGCCTAGAAATATCATTTTATGCCTTGCCTTACTCCACTCTTTTGTTTATTATAATAACTCAACAAATCCATCCCATTTTACTTATAAATTGGTGAAGTTAATCCTATGTATTTCTTAAATATTGAAAGTGGTTCAAGTAGGTGAGGGTTAGAATTTCTATGTTATATTGAGTATTAAATTTTTAGTAGTGTTACATCTCTAGGAGACTCATTTCAAATAGGCTATATCATGAATCTTAATACCTATATCTTGTTCCTTGATTTGCTCTCAAATCAATCCTAAACTAGGAGGATCAAAGCCCCTTATTATATTAAAGTTCACTCCAAAGACATAGTTTAATAAGATTTTCTTGGGACTAGTCTTGGACAAGATAATATTTGGTGCTATAACGAGGGCCTCCTAACAAAGAAGTATTATCTCACTAATCTACCCCTGAGTGGTTTAGATCATACTACAAAGATCACCTGATGCAAATTAGGTCTTAGTAGATTGATTATCTCACCCTTTTAGTTACATAAGAGATCCCAACTCAGTAGAAGTAGAATGAGATATACATTTTTTTACACAATCTCATCCACTTAGCATAAACCAAATAGACCACCCCTAATGGTTGCCTCATGGCCTGATTAGTTGGGTTATCTATCAGTGTTCCTTGAGTCACGTATGACCTTCCTATAAACCCATAGAGGTATCTTCCATGGTTTATTCTTGGTGTGGGACAAACTAACAAAGAATGTGTGACATCATATAAAACCAAGCTCAAGCTCCTAAATATCCAACATGAGGATGTAGCTTTCAGTATATTCCTATTAAATTTTATGGGTGGAGCCTATAACTACTTCCTCAATATCCCCAGAGACTATATCATGGGATGGGAATAATTTAGTAACACCTTCTTCACTCAATTTGTCCAAGTAATTGCTCATACCATATTTTAGTAATAATTTTATTGTATTAAGATGGAACCAAAGGATACCACCAAATATTTTCAACATTAGGTTACAAAAAATATGTATCTATGTCACTTCACTTTTTCAACCAAATGCTCAACTAGTGATCAAAGTTTATAATAACTCCCTAGACCCCTTGATGGCTATGTTTCTAGGATAAGATCTCTAGATAATATATCTACCCTTAGATTATGATAAATCCATTAAGGTAGAGAAATATATTAACCCCTAAGGTTAACTATTATTAACTATTCTAAATGTATTACCAATCTTGACTTCCTTAAACCTCATCCCTAATGATAACCCAAATGTCTAGAGTAAATTAGCTACCACTTAGACATGTTGCACCCAACCAAAACTATTTTTCCTAACCTTAGTAAGTGATGAATTAGTGTCACAATCCCATAGTTAGTTAATGATTCTCATTATGGATAATGTTAATAACATACCCCAAGATTCTACCAAGAATGAGTTGTATGTTATCCTGCATATGGTGCATAGCATAGGTCTATAGAAATAAATGGGAAACACTAATGGTGATATATATAATATAATATTTACCTGCCAAAGGCATAATATATCCTAAAATAACCCTAATAATTAACCATATCCATTTCCTAATAAGCTACCCAAGATTAACATTTATGAGATAACCCTCCCAGATTAGTGTTAGGTGTATATTATATCCTGACAAGAGGAAATTAACTGTATAAATATTTTTAGTTCCCTACATATATTAAAATGATAAAAGGAGGTGTACTTGTTGTCCTAAACAACTCAAAAGTATCCAACTCCACTATATTCTTGATTGCAATGATGGTATTGGAAACCATAGAGTCACCCATCTAATAATATAATGAACTAAAGGAGAGTACTAATGATGTCCATCCATTCTAGTAGTTCTAAAGTATAAATTATTCCCTTGCAAACTAAAATTAGTAATATACCCTCACCACCTATAATCCTTCAAATAATTATTCCACCCCTCCTAATCTAAAACTAGGAATGACACACAACCTACAAAATTTAGCAAGTCACCGGCTACTATAGAGACCCAAGTAGTTAAGAATAAGGTAAATTATAACATAGTAGAAGACATGAATAAAATTAAATACAATATAACACTTCATGAGGTCACCTATATCACCAAATAATGAGACATTATACTTATGTCACTTATAGAGAAACTAACTAAGCTGAAATAAAAAACTACCCACACCAATGTGGTCATCCACAAGAACAAAATTTATGTTCCTCCATTCCATTTAACCATCAAAATATTCAATAAGCACCTACATAATTTATTATTCAACTTAGAAGCTTCATCGGATGTGATTCCTATGATAATTTGTGAAATTTAGGGTTATTCCCTATCAAATCAAACAAGGTGGTGGTATAGATAGACAAATCAAAGGTAAAGGTAGTATGGGATATTTTAAATGTCCATATGGAACTAGATTTTGAGCATAGGGTCCAATAGTTCAAATACATCCAAGTGGTAGAGATATTTGAATCATATAGAATGTTTCTTAGTGGGGATTGGCTTAAAAAATTTAATGGGTACATGGCTACTTATGTTTCTCATATGTTGCTAACCTAGAGAGGTGTGGATAATCAAATCAGAGTAGATATAAAACTTATGATAAAACACATGATAATGGAATAAAATACCATGAATGTAAAGGTGAACTTGGTATCTTCAGACCTAAGAATTTACACCATGTCTACATAACTGACTAAGCATGAAACTAGCAATGATCTTGAGATGGTAGGTTTATGGTCCCTATTCTTCAATGAGGCCTATACCAAGAAAGGTTATGCGTAAGTATTTTTTATAATTGACCCACATGGAAAACAACACATATATGCATAAAAACTTTATTTTCCCTATACTAACAACATAAAAAAATACAAATTTTTTATCCTTGGGATGAAATTGGATTTGAAACATAAGGTCTAAGAGTTTAGAGTTTTTTATTATTCTGAGATGGTTATAAACCAAGTTAGGAGAAAAATCCAATGACAATTTTTCTATATTAGGAAGTACAAACATAAGGCATGATATTTGATATAAGTTTTCATTGTATTTAACATATTCCCATACACCAAGAATAAACATGAGTGTATAATCTATTTGCAACCTCCACCATGAATCTGTCACCTCTAGAGGACATGGGATTGCATGATTTATCTATATCAAGCTGATATGTTTCCCATTTTCCATGATAATGTAAAAAGTATCTATGTCTATGAGGATGACCAACATATCTTAGAATTCCTCAAAAACACCAAGTTATTTGAAGCTTAGATCATTGATGTGTGTGTGAGAGAGAGAGAGAGGTGATCTTGGAGATTTATATTATATATGATTTGACATCTTTAACCTTAGAGAAAATATTTTATAGAAATTCATGATCTCATTGAAGAGAGAGTTCAACCTTAATAAGTCTAAACACCCATCTAAGAAGACATGGTACCAAGACATGAACATAAAAAATATAAATCGTTTATCCCCTCATCACTCCTAGACCATTATTATTAGCCTTGATTGTACATTAAAAGAGATTCAAAATCTTAGAGGGTTGTTGTTGAGATATAGAGACATAATTTTTTGGGCCTATATGTATATTAATATATTTGACCTAGGTGTAATAACAATATTGTCCCCCTTAAACCAAATCAAAATCCTTTCAGACAAAGGCATAGATCTATATAATTTATTCTATAACTGCTTATATATAAATATGTTCACCATCTCCTTTTAATACAAATCATATTTCTAGTCTGCCACTCCACTTGGGTACGCAATTTGGTACATGTTCTTAATAAAAATGGATATATTTGTCCATGTGTGCTCTTATGAAATCTTAATTGGGAATCTAATTAATATAGTTACTCACTATCCTCCTTTGATGAAGTGAATCACATGGTTAGTGGATCCATAATGATGTCTTTTTTAAATGTATTGTAAAGGTACAACCAAGTTCTTGTCAACCTAGAAGATCAAACCATTACTATATTCACAATGAAGTTGGGGAAATTTTCTTACCAATGGATGCCTTTAAAATGATAATTCAGAAGAACATTTTGAGAGAGCCATGGATTTAATCTTCAAAGGTTTGATATAGAAGTGCATTGTTATCTATATGGATGATTTGATTATCTTCTCAAAATATAGGTTTGATCACATTCATCACCTATAGAGGATATTCAAGAGATGAAAAAGGTATGGAATATGTCTAATCCCAAAGAAGAACATGTTTGTTTTTACCTAAGGTAATATTATAAATTAAATTATCTTGAAGGAAGGTATCTCTACTAAACACAAGTGTGCTATTTTTATTTCTAAGATACCTATCATTAATAGAAAAAAGGAACTAATTTTTTTCTTTGGGAAAATTAATTCATTACAAAACTTTATTTATGAATTTTATTACATTGTGAAAACATTGAATGCCATGGTAGAATAAGAAGCTAAATTGGAATGAAACATTTTATCCAAAAAGGCCTTCCAAGACATTAAAGAGGACATCATCTGGGCACTAGATTTGATAATCCCAAACTACACTAAGGAATTATACCTCTAATATTTTGCTTATAAGCATAACCTTCCCATCATCTTCACTCAGAATAAGATTAGAAAAGAACACTCAATTTATTTCATGAGCACAAAACTTAAAAATGAAAAGATTAACTATTTTACCCTAAAAAAACATGCATATGCCCTAGTCAAGGCAGTAAAAAAATTCAATAATTACATTATGAGGAATAAGGTTCAAACCATTATCTCAGATGTGATGGTAAAACATATGCTCAATCATAATGAATTATAATAACACAGAGGCTAGTGGATGACCAAGTTACAATAATATGATCTATATGCCAAACCTACTAGGGTCATCAAGGGCTAGGGTATCATTTAATTAATCATAGAGATTGATCCCTAGATTATACTACATTATGTAAACCAAGAAAAAATAATTCATCAATACTGGTATGCTCTGATCACCCAATTCCTTCTTAGTGGAAGTCCACCCCTAAACTAAAAAATATCACAAAAGGTCCCTCAGGATGAAATCAACTAATTCAATCCTTAGAAAATGGGTCCTTTACAAAAATAGTTATGAATAAATCTATCTTGGGTGCTTACCTAATGAATAATCTAAGGTCGTGATGACTAATTTACATGAGAAACTAGGTAGTGGCTATCCCTATTGGAATGCAATGGAATATAAAATTATGTGAGTAGGGTATTATTAGACCACTATTTTTAAATATGTGAGTGCCCATGTACACTCATGTCCCAAATTATAAGCCTTTTCCAAATAGAAGGATCATGATGTATTGTAATTATAGATGGTTATTGAAGATAAATATTTTTTCAGTAGGGACTTCACTTGATAGGAGTTACCAATACAAACTCCTCTACTAGACACATATACATGTTCATGGCCACTAAATATTACATAAGTTAGATTGAGGAATTGGATACCAAGAATAGTACCACTAAATAGGTGATCAAATTTATATAATAAAACATAATCATATGATTTTGCACACTAGCCTCACTGGTCTATGAAAATGTACTTGCATTCTAATATGTACAATTTACCTAGTGGGCATATGAGAATGGAGTCACATTGAGACTCTTGTCTAACTATGACTAGAAATGTAATGGCTTGGTAGAGTTTTAAAATAAGAAATTGATTTATGAAATCAATAAATCTGATTAGAGGAAGCCTTAAAAGTGACATTTGTTGCTAAAATATGCTCTTCGAGATGATCACACCTGGTACAAAAGTCCCTCAAAAGTTTTTTGTTATTATTAGTATATGGGTTAGATCCTATCTTCTTAATTAACCTTAGATTGCCTACTTATAAGTTATGAAATTAATGAAAATGTATAATGAAGGCTATTTCACATTGTCCAACCAGAATATGGTTAAGAAGAGGCCCTCCAAAATTTTATTAAGTACTAAGACACCATCAAAATATGGGTTGATAAAAGAGTGAAAATGAAGTCCTTCAAGATTTAAAACTTAATAATACTATGGATAAATCCAATGAAAATAAGGGCTAACATTCCAAGTCTGATCTGTTATGGATTAGCCCATATCAAATCTCAGAGTTGTTTATAAAAAATCCATTCTACCTCAAGGACCCTGAAGGTAATGACCTCCCATTGTCTATGAATGGATAGACCCTAAAGCACTAGTTCTATATTGTCCCTTCTAATACAATCTTAGATTAACATTAACATAGGGGTGGTAATGTATATATTAGATAATTATTAGGTTAGTTTGATTTTGTTTTGTGTTTGATTTTGTTGTGTGCTTGCTTTTTCAGTGATTTTTGTTCTTCATTTTTTGTGTCTTTATACCCTTTTCTTGTTTCACCATCCTTGTATTTTTTATCCAAAGTTTCAAATATTGGGATACGATAAGGAAATTCCCTCACCCTAATGATTATTAAAAGGAATTGAGTTCAAATAAAATTATGGCTACTCTAAAGGATGATCAAATAATGAAAACATATTATAAAATCATAAAACAGAGGGAGATCATCTAGTACTGAACATAGAGATAAGTAAGTTAACACTCTTTGAAGTACTAAGGGAGATAAATACCACTAATTTAAAACTCAACAAGTGAATTGATAAAAAATATACTCTCTCCAAGGTCATCACAATGACTTTGAGGGGAGGGAGATAGCATGAATAGCTGAGTAAGTGAATAGTCATGGGGATATGGAGGTTTACTAAGACTACCATTAGCCTTTGGTACACTGGTCTCCAACCAACATGGATCAAACATTAAATATCATATAAAATGAAGTCTGAACTTGTTATATATATATATATATATATATATATATATATATATATATATATATATATAGTTTATTCCTTAGAAATGGTGATTTCAATAATCTCCGTCATAAGATTTTTAGCATGGATGACAATGGAGCTAGGGTAGAAGTGAGACCAAAATAATTAAAGTTGGGGATGTAAACACCTAGATGGAAGCAAATAATTTCTTAATGCATCCCACATTAGATAAAATTATTTGAAACATATAGTGCTTAGAAATCCATTCAATATCCAAGATGTATGTAATCTTACTAAATTTTTCCATCAAAAAATAATAATCCAACACTAACACACAAAGTGGCCTTGGAAGGAGGTATAAACACGTATGTTATTTATTTAAATAGACTTGACATATTTTCAAATTCAAAATGGATCAGACAAAGATCAACTTGCCTATATCTATGTTCAATACTGGATGATCATAATCTAGATTCTAAATATTAACATACTATTTTCAATGCAAACTTTCCATTTTTTATGGTTAACACTCCCACCTTCTTCGAATAGGTGGGGGAACCTTCTAATAATTATAAAATCAAATATTTACTAGAGTTTCAATCCCTTTTTTATTGGCCTTGAACCTTATGAAAACTTAAACCTCTATTATTCTTTGATCTGTCGAATGCTTTATGATCCATATAGTCTTAAGAGTCTAAATAATATTTAGTCCTAGCAGTATTATAATAAAATAATATGTTTTTATACTTGTAATTTTATTGCGCTGACTTTGTTTTTCAGATATTTAGAGTCATGTTGATTTTCCTGATGTGTCAACCTCCTAGGGTTGTAATCAACATTTTATAAGGCTTTAATAGAAGATGTGAACTTTTAATATATTACGTGGATTTATTTTGACTTATTCATTTTTTTGAAATCCATAGGAGAACCTAACCAATGAATGAACACCATGTGAAAACTATAATATGTCTCAATCTACTAGACCTATTATAGGTGTCAAATCTCTAGAGATCACGATGAATGTAGAAAAGCCACATGGAACCTACCAGACATGTTAATATTTTAAACCTGTAAGAGGTTTGAGAGACCCGAATGAATGAATATGTTCCACAAAGAACCTATCAGACATGTTACTTACCTATACTTATTAGAGGTGTCATATCTATTGAGAACCCAAAAAATCAAGAAATTCCATGTAGACATTATTAGACATGTCAGTCTCCTATACCTATCAGAGGTGTCAGATCTTAGGAGATCTTGAGAAATGATGAAATGACATGTGGAACCTATTAGATGTGTCAGTATCCTAAACCTATCATGTGTCATATCCTAGGAGAGCATGTCCAATGAAAAATTTCACATGGAACCTATTATATGTGTCAATATCCTAGACCCTTCATAGGTATCACATTTCAAGAGATCCCAATGAATGATGAAATCCCATGTGGAGGATACCAAACATGTCAGTATCATATACATATCAGAGGTGTAAAATCCAAAGAGAGCCCAATTAATTAATAAATATAATGTGAAACCTATAAAATGTTTCAATCTCTTAGACTTTTTAGAGGTGCCATATCTCAGTAGATCTTACATAATGAATAAATGGACCATAGAATCTATTAGACATGTCAATCTCTTAGACCTATCAGAGGTTTTAGATCTTAGGAGAGCCTGACCAATGAGACCATTCCACATGACATGAGTGTACATATCATAAATAATTATCAAGGTACCATAATGTACAAATAATGAATTAAAGTTTGAATCAAAATCTAATTAGAGTGCACCGCATGAAACCTCATTATTTTGAAGGGATAATTTTGAATTTGGAATAGGTAAAAGTGTAGCACCTAGTCATGCTTAAGTGGTATCAGTTTTGAATGAGAAAAATTGGTGATCAACACATGACACATGTTGAAGCCACTTAGGATTCCGTAGAGGAAGTATAATCATGTTCCTACCATGCTTATCATGTTAGTTAAATTTCAGAATGGGACATAATAAGACAAGTTAAAATGTCTCATCATAACCACCAAATCTATGTGAGGAATGTTTGTTTAAAAATCATTAGTTAATGTCATATTATGAAATGAATGCATGGATTTTGACACCTAAATAAATTTAAACTTGATCTATGTGATCCACAAAAATCATTTAATGTAGGAGATCTTTTTAGAGCCCTATAAGGTCCAAAAGGCAAGTTGATTTACCACTATTATTCCCAGTTTCCTGTATTTTATCTCCTCATTTTTATCTCATTCGTGTTCCCTCCATGCCCTCTTTAATCATATTTTTACAATATCTAGATTAACCTTTATTTCATGGCTACTTAATCCTCTAACCCTAGGTATGATCCTAGGTACAAGGATACCACCTTAAATAAGGATTTCACCTACTTTAAGCACTACAATGAGGTGTTTACAGAGGCAAAATTTGTGCCTAAATCTCCCTCTAGAGATGATGAATATGAATCCAAGTTACTAGAATCCTTCATGGAATATGAGATGTGTGGGTTGCAAAAGGACACAAGAAAACTAGAGGACTTCCTATGTTTTGAGATCTTAAAAAATATGTTGCTCACTTCCAAATAAGTGCAATATATTACCTAACATGTAGTGTAGTCTATAAATTAGAAATAAAGTATTGCAAACATTTTTTGGGTTTCATTCCAAGCATATTAAAATCACATAGATATCATGGTTGCCTATGATAATACCACTATAGATTCATGGGAAATCATCTATGAGATATATGAGGTTTTCCATGACTAGGTGACTGACCCCAATGTTAAGTGAGTCAATAGGGAAGACATCGACTCCTACATTGTCTTCACATTTAGAGAATAGGTTATGGGTGGGATGATCTTGATAAATTGATTATTCAGGGTAAGATACTATGTTCACATCAATATTATCTAGGTGAACTTGCTCAACATCATCCTCAAAGGATAGGAGATCCCAAACCTCAAGATCACTATCAACTTTCATCTAGTTGATTGCATTATCAATATTAAGATGGTGGTAAATTATACATGTCGAGTTACTTGGTAGATGTTGTTTTTGCCACCCATATGTTTAGACATCTTAGTTCTCACCATGGACCCCCATGAGAACTGTGGCACATGTAATTTTGTATAATATATATGGCCACTACTATAGAAATCACATATATGTCCATTAATGAGATGACCATGCCTTTACAATCTAACATATCAGGCAGTCCATTGATCCCATTGGTGATTACTGGTATTACTAATATGACATCATAAATTGAGTAAAAGGAAACCATAGCCCCCCCTCCTCCTACCTTATTATGTCCAAGATAAATTAGTTGAGTAACAAATACCCTATCAAATTATTGAAGGCATTTTCATCCAGTCCCTCAACATCCATCAGAATTATTACCCAGCATTCCCCTTCATCATTTGTTAGTATTTGTATAAGCATATTCCTCCATTACAGAAGATGGTGGTGGATAGTGATTATTATGCCATGGGTAGATTAGAGAAATAAAAATGGGACCCCCCATGGTGTCATCAAGGCTCATGTGACAAAGTGATAATATCACCTAAACATAAACTACAACTATGTGCCCCACATTGATGAAGATATTCACCTCAATATTGATAAGGACAAGGAGGTGTTGGAAAATATCAAGGTGAGGAAGAAAAGAAATAATGTCCAACTTAGGCCATCACTCATAATAAGCATGCTCCACCTATGGCAACTCATACCAAGGGTGATAATCAATTGATTTCACCTTGAATATATATCAGCATAACCTAGGGGGTTCTATATCCTTATCCTTCATGAATGTCTCCACCCCAGACCTCTACTCTATCTTTGACACCTACTGTGACTCAATCTACTTGACTAATGGTGGAACAAGTTTTTTATTTAGATATCAATAGTATCCACAAATCAATCCTAGAGTATGATAAAAAATATGTTCCCATGGTTATTCCTTCATCCACTACCTCCATCCTTTAAAAACCTAAGAGATAACACCCTTATTTCCCTATCTTTACTTGACCCACTCAAATTTTGCCTTCTATATTCCCTATTACATCAACTCATCAAATCTCTTAGGTATCTCTAGCTTCGGTCATTTAAAACATGACCACATCTGAAATTACCTATAAATATCCCATCTTGTCCATATCAATCCATGTAAATTGCCTCTGGTCTTTAGGATATTCAATTACCTAGCCCACACCACCCCCAATTTCTAGTACATAGTAGTTAACTCTTAATAGACCTATGTTAACTCATACCCCAATAACTCTCAATTCTATAAAATTGGTAATAAGTATGGCTCTCAAAGTGGTACCCCCATTGATCCATCTTCATGTTCAATTTACTCTTGATGCTCTCACTTTAATGGTATTAATGAAGACCCCATTAATGAGTGCACCAGTATACATAGTTTATTCAATTGAAGTTATGTCAATGACACTTATGGTTATTCTACATACTCCTAATCAACTCTTTCCACCATAACCACCATGAACCCTCTTATTACTATGACATAAGTTGATCCAAGAAAAAATCTTATGAATAAATATAAGGAAACTTCATCTTAGACTTCTAATAAGTTCTTAGTTTCTCCACTTATCCCTCCCAAGACTTCTTTTTCCATCATCTAGGGTTCTTGATAATTTATCTTTAATAACCCAATTTATTTGTTCCTATTGAATACCCCTCTCGTAAATACCATGAAAACATAGGTCAATTTGAACTAAGACCAATTGGATGACCAAATGTTCACATGGGCTTCCCCATTTATGTTTCCCACTTTCAACCCCATTCTTCTTCCTCCATTTATCTCTTCTTTCCTTCCCTTTGCTTCATCCATTCATCCTCCTTCCAAGACCCCACCTTCACCCTCTTCTAGCTTGGAAGTTACTTTAGGGCCAAGTTGGGTCAGATCCCAACCACCATTCAGATCACAAGGACTAGAGATTGTCCTTCAAGGTGACTTAGAGGTACAATGGAATTTTGTTAATGATTTTGGGAACCTGAGGAGGATTATTATGATGAGATTCACTCAAGAGGGAGACCTGGTGGTATGAAGAATTGAATACAAACTCTTGTATCTCACTAAATTAAGGACATTTAATGGGGAGGATAAGGTGATTGAGGACCCAATATCCATGATCTGAGTTACTCATGGCATGTATAAAAAACTAATAAAAGACATGAAGGAATAGGTTTGGGTACATGAATCATAGGTGAAAATTTCATTCCCTAAGATTTTAGTTATAAAGGTAGATGATGTTTTCACGTTGTTATTAGAAGCTCTATAAAATATCACCCAGGCCTTGCACATAATAAAACATTGTCTATAATGTGCTTAATAATATTTGGATCACATAATTAAAATGAATTGTAAGTGTAGGAAGATCATGGTGTTAATAAGCATAAAGAAGTTCCCAAAGTTAATATTATTATCTTTTTTATAATTAGGCCTCTATGAAACTTTTGATGAGAACATGAGAACATATCTAGAGGAGTGGTTGGAAGAAACTCAGGTGGTGATTCAGCCCTTCTAAAGGAGTAAATAAAATATGTTGGCCTACTTCTCAGAAGTCAACATCATGGTGATTTTCTACCCCAATGGCACCATACTTGATAGGGATTAATTTATTCCCCACTTGGATTAGTTAGATCGAGTTATATGTAGGAGGGTGGATACAAATATCAAGTCTAGGGAAAATTTAGTTTTAGATTTGGTGACAAAATTCAAAATGAGCATAATCTAGGTGTCAAAAGTGAAGGTCTCCTTGAAAATTCTGATCACATCTCACTAGTGGTTATTATCTCAGTATGAGGGAATCTTTCATGAGCCCCTTGTGAAATTTAAGAAGTTAGACTAAGAGATTGACTCAGTGGTAGCTGCATTGGCAACCAAGCAAACACAACCTAGATAGTTGGGTGGGTGGTTGTTCACCCAATCCTTTATATATCACTTGAGTGGGTGTTGAAGAATATTTTGAGGAGTAGATAATTTTTATTTTTGAATAATTATAGTTGTAACAACCTTGGGTGGCCATGATGGCCAAGGATGGGAATCTCATGCTATTTGGGGGTGAGCCCCATCCTTCTTTATATATGGTAGATTTCTTTCCCTTTGTAAATATCAAAATTTATACATAAATAAACTCTATTCAAATGATTTCTAATTCTTTTTATCAACTAGTTTGTTTGTTTATGACTATGGTCTATAATCTTCCAAATTTTGAATGGATGTATATGTTAAAGAATTGATAATATTTTTTTTTAATGACAATGAATGTATTAATTAAAATGTGTTTTACATTTTGATTCAATTTTAAATTCTTATTATTACCTTTGAAACACTTATTAACCTATTTAATCAAATCTACATATCATTTTTGAAAGCCATGTGTGTAATTTACTATATGCCTTTCTATATGTTTATTTTTATTAAAGAGTTTACAAATTAAGAATTCCCTTATATATTTTTCTTTGACTCTTACATTGTGTGATGATGAATTTTATCCCATTATGAAAATCAGCACATAATGGTGAAACTATGGTTGGACACATATCTTAGAGGAGAATGTGAGTTATATTGAAGCATTATCATCTTATAGACTCTAAATATATCAATAATTATATGTATTGGATGTTCAAATGATATGGGAACATAATGCTATTTATACTCATAATATACTTCTAAATTGTCTATGTTATATATTTTAGCATGATTTGGAAAGGGATTACTAAAAAATTCATCTTTTGATTGTCATTATGTTGTGGATTGACTTATTCTATGGTTGTTCTTACATCAATAGTATTATCCTTTATAATATCTTATTTCTTATGCCTTAATTTTTAATACTTTTTCTTATAATTCCCAATGCATCTATCTTAGAAACTAAATGTGTTACTATCAAATCCCTTAGGTTGAGGCTTGGTAAAATCAATATCAAATGGTATAGGCAGAGATACAATATTTAAATCAATTAGTTTTTGTAACAAGATATGAGTAGGTTCTATTAATATTCCAAATTTCCACCTTGATGGAATTTTTGATTGAAACCTTCTTGATGGATCTGATATTACATTAACTCTTCCATTTGCTTCATTCACTCCTTCATTAGATTTAACTTTGTAGTTAGGTTTTCTTTGAAACATGAAATTTGAAGTAAATGGAGAATTTAGTGTATATTTTAGATTTTTTAAATCTATGAGCTTGACGTATATTTCTTTGATTTCATGCAACAACTCGTTGAAATTATTGGACATGATTAATTCATGGAATGGTGCTTGAAAATTTGGTGGAATATATCTTGTAATTCATTGTCTCTGATAAAATATTTTATAGTAATCTTTTGTATTGTAAAACATATTCACTAATTTTTTAGTTTGACCCTTGCTTGAGTTTATAAATTTGTCCATAGGATATCTTTTCACACATGACGAATAAGAAATGTGAAAAAAAATTATATTCCAATGGGTCAAGTTCTCTAACTGGTTGAAAAGGGAGATCATAGAACTATAATAGATGACACTACCTGAGAATTATTTCAATGATATTGGTTAGAATTTTATCATTGTAGGAATAGTACAAACAATATTTATGGAATTATCTAAGTTTTTACTTAGTATACTCTTTACCCTCATAGACTAGTATCATAGGAGCAAAGAATCATTTTTGTAATGGGTTAGAGGTTATATCATGTGATAAAGGATTTTGAAGTAGAGTATTGTAAATCATTAAATGAGCATATTTAGATACACCTTGATATAAATTAAATACATTAGGATGTAAAGATATGATATTTTTTTCAAGAGAGGATGCATTAGGAAAGGTTGGAAGTGGACATTATGTAGTGATCAAGGGAGGTGTATATGATGCCATTGTATAAGTAGTAATGTTCCAAGTGATTCATCCAAATGTTTGGATGTTGGAATATATGTAATAATAGTGGTTGATATAGAAATATAATCAATTTTAGTAACATGAGTATTTAAAGTAGAAGTGGAAGTGGAATTTAAATTAATTTATTCATCTCTTAGAATTAATAAAAATGCATCAATATGATGTGGGTTGGCATTCATATATTTTATGAATTTTTAATCACTAAATTAATCTTATTTATTGATATTACATTTGTTACTCCTAATAGTCATGATGAGTTTATCAATAGGGTGTGTGATAGGACTTATAGATTTTTGAATGTATAATTGTTATTATTCAAAATTCATGCTTTATTTCACAAATATTTTCATTAATAGTGATTGTATCTCACAATAATGTGATTTTATTAAGGCTTGAGATTACACATTATTCATTTTATCATTTTTAGCATGAATTTTAAATTTGTTTGTAAAAAACTATAAACTGTGATAGAATAAGATATCAAAATAATCAAAATAATTTGGGGTTTCATATTGATAATACATTTTATATTTGTTACGTAACAATATATTTAAAATGTGACAATTATTATGATTATTTATAACAATCAATCGATCATGAAAAAACATAAAGAATATCAAAATTTGTAACTAGGTTAGGTGTGTTTAATTTATACACTCTCATATATATTTATCCTAATTATAAATATTGAACATGGATGTGAAATAAAAAATTATGAAGGATTACACTATTAACATATCCACACTATCTCATCTCTAGGGTATGTTGAAAGTAACTTCTCAAATCTAACTACTTACTAATGTATTAAAAGAATAAAAAGTTGAAAGATTCGCATGGTTTAAAAATACAACCCTAGGCATTTTTGATACAATAACATGAAGTACATGGTTTTAGATGACATTTTATTATTATTTATCATCTCAGTCTTGTACACTTATAAAAATCATGACCTTGGATATTCCTCTTATATATCTAGATGCCTTGATTCTACGAGCCTTGCATTTGCACTATCCTGTACCCCTTGGACTATCTCTTAGTATAACCATATTTATATTTATGACACATACATCCCATCTAACCAAAAATTCTTAAAACATACTTATATTACACCTTTATATGTTCTGAGCCCGTGCTTACTCTCCTTCTCCTTAGATAGTAACATCTAGGACACATAATAGTGTTGAAATTATTATCATCCCTTGACATAAGATAGCAGTTCCCTTAAGTCATCCAAATTTAAATTGAAACATAACATAATGTTCTCCCTAATTTATTTAATGTTAGTTTTCTCTTGATAGGATTGGTATAAATATAATATCAACCCTCATTTGTTCCTCACCTATGAATACAAAGTAATCAAACCAAAATATCACTCAATAAGTTATCAATTTACCAAAATATTAATAATATATGGTATTCTAATATTAGTCACAAAAATAGCCCAAATATAGGTTTAAATTACTATAGGAGTAGTCATTAGTTCATTTTTTCTAAGTTACAAGTTGGGTCACTTTTTTACTTGTTTTACATAATGCATGATTTAGATAGAATCTAACATATAGGGGAGAACTACAATATTTTGATGTCATCTTATAGATTATTGTCTATGTAGTCATCACCCTTTGATTTTGAGATAATATTGGGCTATGTTGACACCATGTGACCACTAACCCATTTTTCCCCAAGATTACATTGAAGATGGAAAATAAGGTTTTACCATTGCACCAGGAGTGATAGTCCATGACTTAGATTTAAATGTAATAGAGTGAAGGTGAATCCAAACAAAAAAGCATATAGGTCATTACATACTATTTAATCATATATTCCATATAGGACACTAATGTCGATCTTAGTTATTAACATCGTGTAACTATGTCATGCTACCACAAATATCTAGAGAGCTAAAGGCAATACATCAAGAATGTAACGACTAATCTAGAACTATATTTTTGATTGATTAATACTTATACTATATTAAATAGTGTATTATAATTAGAAACAACTAATTACTTTATTTTATGGCATTTATATATCTAATATAGTTGTACTTTCCATTAATAGCCTATCTTAGCATAATAAATTTAGCATATGGTACATCTGTGTTTAACAAAATAAATGGCCTACTGTATATATGATATTAACCATTGTGACCTATAATTTATATATTAATAAAAAATTTCACCTAATTAGGATAGCCTCTTATGTAAATTAATGATAAACATTTTGTGAACCCAATCCATGAGAATGCAAAATTTTCTGATTCTTATGGTTTTAAACTAGATAGAGTTTTAGATTATTGTACTTTTTCATTTTCTATTACTACTACATTTCATGAAACCTAGGTGTATCCTTAGATTAGGGGGTGTGTCTATTTAAAATATTGAGATTACTCTAAACCCATATGAGATACTCAAAATAATTAGGGATATGATACCTTGGATCATGATGATACCCATGTTGACAATGAAATAAATCTTGATTGGATTATCATAAAATAACATTCTAATAATGAAAATATAGAAATAAATGACAATAACTAAGTA
>JARHVA010009654.1:172500-182500 GCA_037957365.1 Torreya grandis
TATGTTTCTATCATTCTAAGAACCACAGTTAGATTTCATATCCATGTATTTTTTACTTGTATGCAATATAATCATGATAATAATGACAGATTTTAGATGATCACTTTTTAATACAAAGTTTTCAAGCTTTCTTTTCATTCTTGTTTCCTTTCATTTGGAATGAATTCACAGATGCCATAAATAAATATGTACATATTGGCATATGTTGTATTTAATTATATCTCTAGTTTGTCCTAAATAAATCCTTACATACATGGGGGATCAATTACATTATAGTTTATTAGACTTAATCCATAAATCTTATACCCTAACAACCATGTTTAAAGTTTCAATGTGATATCCTATGCACAAGAAAGAATCTCCTTCTCATCCTCATCTCCATGAGGCTGATGTCTACTTTCCCTCTAACTAGGTCCATGTTATTACTCATATATGATATGACACAAACTATAATATTTTTACTAATGTCTATATATAGCCTATCTATTCTTCCACCTCTCCCCTATAGGGAGTGATCCTACATGTTCAATAAAAATAAAATAGGGATCTCAGTTGTGAGACTCTAAGGGATAAAATTATCAGTATGAATAAGTTATTATTAGAATTAAAAATCAAAATTAGTTATGAAGTCAAATGTTCACATTATTGGTAAATCAAAGTACATGTACGAAGTCTTCAGAATATGACAGTGTTCATTATGCATATGCATATACACCTAAAAAATTTGTTCCTAACATTATTTCATATCCAAATCATAAAGTAAAAGATGAGAAATACAATCAAGATCAAAATGGTACACAAGATGGGAGTCAAGACACTCTCCCCCCAATTCACAATGAACATAATATTATTAATAAGAATTATATGTAATAGAGTTTAAGAGTTAAACTTTGGTAATAACCCCATGATCAAACAGAAATTATACAATCCATAATGGAAATAAAGAAAACATCAAATAATGGTCAATCTTCTACACCCTCAGGTAATAACATTGGTACACCTACTTTGGGACCAACTCAATTTGTACAATAACTAGTTTTAACTCGATAACCTTTAGTTTAAACTTCACCTCATATGTCTTGTTCCTCCTCTCTACATATATAATCCCTTATACATGAGGTTAATTCTCTATAGGCTAAGGTGTTACATCTTGATTAGGGAGCTACTAGGTCATTACATGCCTTAGATTCTAATGTTATTTTACATACACCTTTGGCACATCGCATATTGGTATATACTTTTCCATCTAGATCTATCGCACATAAGCTTATATTGTATGATGGTAAGGGTGACCTAGAGCACCATCTCCAAGATGTCCACACATTATGTTTGGACTACATGTTTAATGATTGTCTCCTCACTATGTTGTTTTCATGTAGTTTAAAGGACTATGCCTTATAAGGGTTTTGAGATATATGAAATCATCTATCATTGCATTCAATCCATTGGCACATATGTTTTTAGAAACCTTCTTGATTAACATCAATTATAAGATCTCATATGCTCAAGTATCACAACTAAAGGAAAATCAAATGAGCCTATTGTAGAATATGTGTTCATATACAAGACTATATCAATAAATTTGACAAGCCCCATTGTAGATAGAGAGGTCCAAGAAATTTTTAAATAGATATTACTACTATAATTGGGTGAATATATCTTATTCAAAAAGTTTCCAACTTTCAAAAAAAATTGTCACATAGTGAAAGAAATATAAATCAAATTTATCTATATGGGTAAACTAAAATATATAAATGGATCATAATTAACTACTAATAAATTTAATAAGCCTCCATATAAAGTAAGGATAACAAAAAAAAATTAATCCAAAGGACATATTTAATGCAACATCAAAACCATCTCCTCGCCTAGTTTTATCCTCTTCTCCATGAGAGTTTTTACCAACCATCCAGAGTCACTAGCACATGTTTTACAATAGCTCCTAGAGTGAAATGTCATATCCCTCCCTCCCGTCGAAGAGGTTAACATGACACACCCTCTTTAAAATATATATGATTCCAATGCATTTTATGACTATTAAAGTCAGTAGTCCATACTAAAAATAGATGCATCATCCTGAAGAATATGATATAGGATTTGATAGAGGCCAACATCATTGATGTCGACACACCCAAAAAGGTACCTAATGTTCAAAAAACATAAGCTGAGGTATTAAAAATATTTTTGGATCCATTTCCAAAATATATGACTAATGAGATAGGTGACACTTCAAGTATTTAATTCACATATTAGGCATATCAACCATGAGCATCCTATCACATTACTATAGCATATGCATACCTTGTAAATTATATCACTAGTGTGTCTCATACTACAGTACTAACTATACCAAAACTACTAGTTATAGTTATGAGCATAGTTCCCAACAATACACCATGGAGTTTTGTTGAGCCACTAGTGTAGGTGATATTTACTCTTATAGTCTTAACACGTACGCATATTCTCCCACATAGTCCATTATTAGAGAGACCCCAATGTCATATATATGCTAAAAATTCTAGAGGGCCTCCATCTACTCATTTTATTATATGATTAGTATTATTGAGTTCTTAGGGTTATTAACATAGGGCACCTATGCCAGTTATAACATATTATGCAAGATGGGTCCCTAATACCCCTATAGTTCACATGACACACAATTAGTTTCATGAAATCCTAAAACCACTCCATAGGTATTACTAAATATAAATCACTTAGTACAAAAGGTTTTGGGACCATAAATACCTTTTCATACAATAAACATGATCATTGTTCCTTTATTTTACACATGACACATTGATATTAAGTCCTATATGAGACTCATCAGTTAGTATTATTCCTCCCTTATTATACATACTTTATTTATTTCTTAATCATTGTATTTAGTGTTATTTTCATGTTTCTCTTACATAACTAATATCCAAAAAATACAAAAACAATATAAGATGTTAAAAACACAAAAAAATTCAAATATTTATTAAAAAAATATATATTATAGATTGTATGAATTTACATGTTTACATTTCTTATATTTTATAGACACTACACATGCAACCTACTTTAGAATAGTAAATTTTATCATACATTCATGTTTCACTTGTTCTTGTTGAGCTCTTGTATATTGTTATAGGACCCATGTCCGCTACAGTGATCCATATTTTATACTATCTACCAATTAGGGGCATATTAAAAAGTACATTGGTTCTTTATTTGACACATTCACCCATTTGGGGGTACCCTATACATAATTTCAGTTACCAGGTTACATATTTCTACACTCTACATCATAGATTTAGAATTATTATATATTGATATTGATCATGTTGCATTTACATATATTTTTCTATCTACTACTACTTTAGATGCATCATATGTACATATTAGCTATTAGATAGATTTTTATTACATGTTCATGCATACTTTTATTTCAAGTTTTACTAGTTTAGAAATGATTATGTCTTTATGATTATTCTAATTGAGGGCATTTGAATATTCTATTTCTTTATGGCTCTATGATGATTATTTCCATTATATGTATGCTTTGTACATATTCCCATGTCCTTGTGTGTTCCTTTCTGATAATGTATATGTAGATTTAAACATGTCATTCCATGTGGATCTAATCTAACATACATTTCATTTGCATATGTGGAGATTTGAACATGTCCTTGTATGTGTTGCTTTATCAAATTTAGTGACATGTGCTCATGTCCCTTGTACTATGTATCTTTGGCCTAATATGTGTGCCTCCTATCTATTATATGCATGTTTTCATTTATGTGTCATGTCCATGACACTTATCTCTTTCTTGTTACACAGTCTAGTTTTAGACACCATGAATGACCTTATGCATCTCCCCTTCCTAATTGGGTGTTGTGATGGACATTATTCCCCATACCCTTATGTATCTACTAAGTTATTAATTATATTTATTGTTCATATACATTATTTAATATATATTGACAACCTTGTGAATGCTAGACATAATGTACATCACACATTACCCACTTATGCTTAGATTATCTTACATTCTAATGTTATCTATGCACATTATATTGGTTTATTATGTAGATTTAATTTAGGCTATGAATAACATACATTTTTGAGATATTTTTATTTTAAATACAATTATTTCACATGTATAAAAGCTCCCATCAAAAGAGGGGAAATTCATAGGAGTTTATCGCAGAGATCAGGCTATCTGGATGCATTCAGAGTATATGTTTTAGCATGCAGGCTTAGAACATAAAAATCAAATTCAAGAAAATGTAGTGGGAAATAGTGACATAGATATTAGTTATAGAATATAAAAATTAGAACATTTGGAAATTAGCACCCAAATTGGGACACTAACACCATATGGCTCTACTATCCTAGATATGATTCTACTATATATTAGCCTTAATTTTAGAAAATTTTAGACTGGTCTGAAATGTTTAGCTAGTACAATCCAAGTTTGCATAGGTTCAATTATAAATTATAAAATTTAGCTTAGTTTAGCTTAGATTCATAGAAATTTGCTCAGATTGGGGGTCTCATATATGACATGATCATTCTAATTTTATTTTAGATGCTCAAATACATATTATTACAACTCAATCCAGAATCCATATGCACAGATATTAGATTTGGGGGCATGTGCAAGGAACATTATTTTTGTATGCTCACTTATACACTTATTAATAATATGGAATGCTAGACTCCATGCCATTTTATATGTTGTACACATCAGACACCATGTTTTAGGTTACACACCAGATTCATGCCTTACTCTATCTATAGTGGTTTGTATTCTTGAGTGGTCCAGAGTCAACTAATATACTTGAGTGACTGTAGCTCTGACATGTCTAGTTAGACATATCTATTTAGACATATGAAGTTAGCCATTTCTAGCTACATCATATAATTTTAATTTTAGATGCCTCTACTACACATGGGTAGGAAATAATGGAGTCATAATATAAATAAGTTCTTTAGGCACCTACATGAGAGGGTTAGAAACACCATCAATCCAATCCAAGTTATTCGTAGGTCATGATCCACCAAATAGGGGTGGTTAATGATGGAGTCAAAATTGGATTTGGTTATTGAGTATGCCACACATGGGGATTGAGAAATCCATCATCTCAGTCCAAGTTATTCAATGATCTATCACTATATATACCTGCACACATAGATTGTCACCAGGTTTATACATTGGTTCACATAGCCAAAGAGTCAAAATCATTCCTTTAATCTCTTTTATACCTTTACTTAGTTTTACCTTTTTAGTCAATTTTATTTATTTTCTCAATTTTGTATTTACTTATGATATAGCTTAAGTAAAGATTGATTTATGCACATTTCATTATGAGGACACGTAACAGAGCATGATTAACATACTCAAATATAGGCATATAGGATTCATCTCATAGGTAAGTCCAACAATGTTTCTTTTTCCTTTATCCTAGTCATTTAACTTTTTTAAAACTATAAAATAAAAGGGGGGAAAATGTAATCACTTAAAAGTGACACTTGAGTGCTAAGAGTGCTACTTGAGACCACTTGTTCCTAGCTTACCCTTAGACCTATCTTAAGAAAATTTTCACACTTATTAAGCCTTCATGTGAGACACATGCATCCCTAAATTAGTCCCATACCCTCATTCTTGAATTCTATCCCTTTTTCCTCAAGTTCTTCCACCTAGACACTGTACCATAATAGGGACAATAACACCACATGTCACTAGTGTCCCATTTTTGGTACAATTTTCATTTCCCTCATTATTCTATAAATGGATATCTTTTTAAATATTAAACCACCTAAGGTCATCCTAGACCTTTTATATCACCCACAAAAGCACCAAAATAATATATATACATGAATTATATCCTTCTAACCATTAGATAGAAATCAGATACAAATTACATATACAAACTCAAAATATGTTATGCGTAACTATCGCTAACATTATATATTTTGACTTACTTCCACATAATACCATCTACAACATCCTTAAACTTTTATTACTCAAATTTATAGTATCAAAGACATTTGAAACACTCAATTCAACCATTATATGATCTTAACTTGTACTTGCACTATAGCTTACGTGGGGATAATTACATTAGGCTTGATCTCTCCTCAGAGTATTGGTATGTAGGAAATTATCAACACATCAGAGTGTTGAGGATGTCCCACCTACTCTATTAACAGACACACTTTAATGCTTATGTCAAATGGAATCCCTATCAACATAGAGGATTAGGGTTTTTTCATGAAATTAGTACAAATAAGTCATCTACAGGGTTCTAAAAATTATGTGTATAGGAACAGGGTTGATAATCCTAGACACAGGTGCATCCAAAAGCTCTAAACACTTCTACACATAATACACTACCACCACAATAGGGACACAAGTTCCACATTGCACTACTATACAATTAAGGTGATACTATCTGAAAGGGGTTGTCATACCTCAATCCTATTTGTGACACTCAAACCAACCTCTACCTCAATTTTTAGCCTCCATATCATCCATCTGACTCATTTTCTATTGAATTTCTTGGTTACATTATTTATTGATATTTTTACAAATGTCAAATTAAACCAATTATGTAGCAAATTAGTGATTGTATTCATTACATATTACTACCCTGACTTACTATACTCAACTCTTTAGCAATATAAAATTTGCATTCATCTAAGTCATAAATGGTTAAACCAACATCCCTCGCCTTGAACACATTACAACTTAATACATATACTGGGGGAATGTATTATGTGCTCCAACCTTTACTCCTTGAAACTACTATAGATACATATATTATTAAATTACATGTTTTTTCAACACAAATACCAATTTCAATCCCTATTACTACTCAAAACAAGTTTTTGACCCCTTTTGTGATTAATCAATTTACTAATCAAAATCCCACTAGGATTGTAGTTCAGTCACTCATTCAGGTCATAAATACCTTACAGGATAAGGTTACAAATGTTAAACGAAAGGCTTCAAAGTCTTCACATGCTATATATTTGTGACATGTGTTACACATCCCTCTTTCGATTTGGATCTCTCTATACCCTTTTCCAACTAGATTTGTTTCACCTATGCTCACATTTTATGATGGAAAGGGTGATCTTGAACAACCTATTGTAACCTTCTATGTGATTTTCCTTGATTATTATTCAAATGATAAACTATTGACAAAATTGTTTCTAAAGATCCTCAAGGACTATTCTTGGACATGGTCTTATGACTTATGTCTCCAATATTTTAAATAATTAAATATTCTTATAGATGAGATTTTGATACATTATTATATTAACATTAAGAAAAAAATTTCCTATTCTCAAATTTTAGATATCAACTAAGGAACCAATGAAGCAATCAATGAATATGTATTGACATATAAGACATTTCTAGCCAAAATGACCAATCTTATGACAGATAGAAGGTTGCCAGACATATTCAAGAAAAGTTTACATGATCCTTTAAATGAGTCCATTATTTTTAAAAAGTTTCAATCTTTCAATGAGTTATGCCATGTTGTATGAGATGGTGAAAGGAAGCTTATGTCATTGATTAATTTCAAGTATGTAGCAAACACACTAGTTTTATCTAGATTTAGTACCAAATATAAAACTAAACCAATTTTAAAAGTAAAACCTCCTTATCCTAAAAAGGAAAGAACCACCATGGTTACCAAATTTGTACAAAAATATAATAAAATTTTGCTATCTAATGCACTTAGGAGAAATATACACATTTACTTGAGCCTCTTGCTTTAATACTCCTGTAGTTGCTAGAGTGTCATCCTATATCACTCCTTCCTCTTATAGAGGTTGATGTAAATATAGATATACATAAAGGATATGATTCAAATGATTATTATGGATATCACAAAGTCCATGTAAATTATATGAATAAATGATTTACCTTAAAGCATAAAATACAAGACCTCATCGATGACCAACATATTACATTTGACAATCCTCCAAACAAATGTGGTTCACAACCTAGTGATCACCATAAATAAAAAATATTTAATAATCCTTTGTAACACCATTATAAAAAGAACAATAAGTTTGAATGGAATATAATGAACATCCTCCTCCATAATATTGTGGACATCCACTAGATGGGGTCACTGGTACTTCATGAGACATATACCTCATATGGTTTAGAAACTTCTTATTTCTTTTGATGATAGGGAAATTAAGGATTATGAATGTGATCTCCATTCTCTATTCATTAAATCATACCTTGATAAACACCCCATGCATTTTTTTATGATTTATAATGGTGAAAATTAAAATGTTTACACCATATCATTACATATGTATTTGGGCTATACTCATCATGATTTACACCTCTCTACTAGATCAATTATAGCATTTGATTCAACCTTGTAGAAGGTTCTTGGAAATATTGATCTACCTTTATATTTTTATATCACACATCTAGTTAATACTTTCTTCTTATACCTTGTACATGTGTGTTTGACATGTTGTTGGAATGACCATATATACATAATCTTCAAGCAACACTTTTTACAGTAAATGGGTGTGTTAAATATATTTAAGCCAATAAGGTAGTTACAGTTTCTAGTATTCCATATGGTCATCCTATTGAATAAGATAAATTCATATCTAGGCAGTTTCAATTAGATTCAAACATTAGGTTACATGGAATCCTTATCTTTTATACAACATATTTTGATATCCAGAGCACCTAAACATATCACTTCTATTTCTATACCAAATAAACCACATAGTACATAGATATGGGTTGTAATAATCCTTATTATTTATATTAGTACTTCACAACCCTAGAGTACTACTATACATACAATAGTAATAATAGTTACTATAGTAACAAATATTTCACTTATACATGTTCCTTTTCATTACCTTTGGTTTCCTACACTAGGTTCCAAGTGGAGATATACCTATGGTCATATTTTAGATGAGATCATAGGATGATCTTGTTTCTTTAAAAAATATAAATAATAAATAAATAAAAAATTAAAAAAATCAAGAACACTTTCAATACTTACATCTTCTATTGGACCCTTGGTATCTTTGGATTAGTTCCATATTTAGGACTAGCATATTATTTACTCCTACATACACATAAAAATGTATACATAGATACTTGATATGCTTATGGGTGTTGTATTATCCTGTTCTCACTTCATCAATATGTTTGGGGAATCTATATTCTATGATCTTGATACACACAAGTTAAATGATTCAATGATCACTCGAAACTATCATCTTTGACCTTACAATTTGTACTTACACATGCCAATTATCCATGACTTTACATTAAACAAGGTACTTGATATGATATATACTTGACATTTTTTACTATCAAATTTGATCCATGGACCATTATGACATGTTTATTCTAGTTTATTATCATTTTATTTTACACACTTCTTTTTGTTTTTTGCCTTGCTATTGTCTTGCTTATTTGAGTATTTGAATAAGCTCCATTGTATGTGGCCCCTATGCTAATTTTTGCCTTCTTGGACATTATAATATGTCATTTATTATTGTATAAAAATTTGAATATGCCATTATTTACTTTGTTGGATATTTTACTAAGTCATGTTCATTCAATTTTTTGACATTTTAACATGTCCTTTGTTTAAAATCTTATTAGACCATTACCTTTTGACTTGGATTTGAGTGCTCTTGTGTGTGTGCTTATTTTCATGTTAAACTTACAATACTACAATATAAAAATTTTGACAACATTTATCATGAATCTTAGGCCTAAATGTGATCACATTAATTCTATGTAATTCAATGGTACATTTGTCTAGACATATTTCCTGATATATGCTACATGGTTACATTCGCACATTTATAATTATCTTACCATTTTGGGGCGAGATAACTAACATGTACTATTTTTACCTCACCTAAAAATGATGTGGAATATTAGTGGGGGCATGTCATGGTGACATGGATTCCACATGTTTAGAGCTCTTAGATTTAGTGGGGACTC
>JARHVA010009654.1:187500-207500 GCA_037957365.1 Torreya grandis
TGTAATGTGCCTTTTGTCACCACACTTCTGCCAAGCACGGGGGAATGCTTAACAGCAGGATACAGAGTATTGGTAAGCCTATACATGACTTGATATTGCAAGGCAAGAGGACAAGATCCAGCAAGCATATGGATTCCTTCAGTCTGAATATAAAGCTTAAATATTTGATTTAAATGTTTGTCTTGGTGGATAGCAACAGGGTAGTTGGGATAGACAGTAGTGAAAATTGATCCAGCATGTAAACTAGTTTGGATAGCAGCTTGTAAGCAGTCAAAGAAGTACAAATGACGATTATCTAAAAGACAAGCTAACATATTAGCATTTAAACCTTTACAAAACAAAGGATGAAAACCTAAAGAGATAGCACTTATATGCAAGAACTTATATTTAGTTTGGGATTTTAAAGCAAGAATGTCTTTCTCATTTAAGATTTGGAGAAAATATTTATCTTGATCATTCGTCTGGATGTGCAAAACATTCTCAACGACTTTAATATTGGTTTTAGCAATAATATTAAAAGATGAAAGTTTATCACAGACATCAGAGGGTTTTAAGGTAGGTAATTGACAAGCAGGGCTAGGAGTATTTTCTTCAATTTCTATCGTATCAGAATTTACAGTTGATACAGATAACTCATCAAGAGTGCATGTATCAAGCATACCTGGAACAACTTCAACTGGATGATTCAGAGCTTCCATTATGACGTCTATTTTTGGTACTTAATCAGATCCAAAAAATGCCTATCCTTTGGCTTAGGAGGGACCATGCCACTTCACACAAAACTTTCGCACTTTCTTATTAAACAACTAGAATGGAATTACAAACTTCAAACTAAAAATTTACTTATAGACTCAGACTCTTACACACTTCATCTATCTAGCACCTGAATGATCTCTTCAATGATCCCTTAAATGCTCTCCCGAATGATTTCTCTGAATGATCTCCGAATGATCTCCGAATGATCTGTCCAATAACTCATCGAGCTTCCTTATTTATAGCACTAGCAAGGGAAGATCAACGACACACAACAAAAGCAGCAGAAGATGCGATAAACATGTGGGTTATGGGCCCACTACGCACTGCCAAAAGTAAACAGTAACCAAAGTCTATCGACACGGCCGACAGAATACTACCTTTAATAGTGGTGAGGTCCACGAATATGACATAAAGAGAGTTATAGTGCTCTCCACTCACTATCATGGACAAACCCCGTGATTAGTCTTTAATTATCATCTGCAAATTCATGCAAACCAGCTGGAGAATATGGTGAGTTGTCAGTATCACCATCATCAAAGTTCGTATCACTAGCTATATGGTCCATGAATAAAGCAGATGGAATTTGACACAGTCTTCCATCAGGGGTTTCTGGAAATATTACTTCATGACTGACAGTCATCTTTCTCCACAAGGAAGCAATTGGCATAGCCGTTTGAAAATGAGCATGGGCATTGAATTGATGATTCTATACCAAGAATAATTCAAACTTAACCTGAAAAGGAATTCTTAAAGCAATAAAAATATTGCGAAGCATGTTTGGAGCAATGTTCACAAAATTATTTGTGGCAGCTATTCTTGGCATGATATAGTCCAAGAATTCGAACATGTAATCCAGCATATCTTGAGATTCCCAAAAAATTTCTCAACTGGGATTAAACTTTGGCCAAAAAGTAGACCACCTGAAAGTAAACGTAGTGCCCATCCTGTAAATCATTTTCATCAATAAATTGTTAGGACCCATTAAATCTGGATTACGACTAGGCCTATTTAATAGTGTAGTTGAACACTATTTTCGCCTTCAATTTCTGCATAATGGGTACTCCATGCAATATTATGACAATTTAAATTATCTGCTGCAGCATAAGATTCAACTTGCAATCTTGTGATTTCATTTTGTAGCTGAGTAGTAACCAGAGGCCTTGAGCACCAAAGGTGCTCATGAAATTCATCACAAATTTTAATAACAGTCATGATGACTTTAGACTAGAATTCTCTGGTAAGATAATCTGCTAAGGAATTTTTATGACCAGCAATGTGCTCAACTGTGAAGTCAAAATTTGATAAATAGGTTGCCCACCTGATTAATCTGCTTACAGATCCTTTCTTCAAATTATCAACTGAATTTAAAATACTCATAAAAAATTTCAAATCAAAACGAACAATGAAATGTTCTGACTTGATAAAGAACATGAAAGCTTGGATAGCTTTTATCACAGCTAAGATTTCTTTATGAGTGGAATGATAATTCAACTAAGCTTTCTTGAAACTTCCAGAGGCATACCTGCAAGGTTTTTTAGTTCCATCAGATAACTTTTCTTTTAACACAGTTCCCCAATACTAATCTAAAGCATCAGTTTCAATAATCTTCTGACCATTTCTTGGTAACTGCAAGGGAGGCAAATTAGCACATTTCTGTTTAATTCTTCTAACAACAGAACTCATTTCATCAGTCCATGCAAGAGGATGTTTTGACAATCTTTTATTAAGCAAAACTCTATCCTGAGCAACATTAAAATAATGACCAGCTATGTAATTCACGCAACCCAAGAATCTTTGTAACATTGTTTTATCAGTAATCTCATCAAGAAAGTTCTGTATACTTTGTAACACATGAGGCTCAACACTGAATTCCCCTAATCTAATAGTAATCCCAAGAAAATCAATTTCATCTTTGAAGACTACCATTTTCTTTTCTGACAAAACTAAACCATTGTCAAATATAATCTGATAAAACTATTGTAAATGCTTAAGGTGATCCTTAGGTGATTTGCTGAAAACAAGTATATCATCAATATACACTATAATGAACTGACTATATGCAGAGAAAATATCATTCATCATTTTCTAAAATATACTAGGAGCAGTCTTAAGGCCAAATGGAAGGACATTCCATTCATACTATCCAAAGTGAGTGATGAATGATGTCTTATACTTATCTTCTTCTACTACCTGAATCTACCAAACTCCTGATTTCAAATCAAATTTACTATATACATTACTACCTGTTAGTCTCTGTAAAATCTCATCTTTAGATGGAATTGGATGTTGAACAGGAACAACATACTTATTTAGAGGGATATAGTTTATGACTAATCTTTTCTTACCTCTGACCTGCTCACTTATCTTATTAACATAGAATGCTTCGCAACCCCATGGGCTATGAGAATCTCTAATTAAGCCTTGTTCTTTCAATTTCTTAATTTCTACAAGACATTCTTCTGTAAGAGAGGGTGACATTCCAGAGTGGTGAGCTTTAAACTTAGGTTCAACATGTTTACCATCCTTATCAGTGACTAACTTTAACTCTATTTTACACACATGAATTTTTCTGTGCTAGAAAGCAAGAGGATTATCTGAGCAACAATCTCTAATAATCTTTGTAAGCACAGGATCTATATCAGCTTTACAACAATTAATTTTCTGAAAAAGCCATTCATTATTTACAGGTTTCTGAACCTTGGATTTTAATGGAATTCTGCATTCATACCTATGTTTCTTGTATAAGGAATACTTCTGAGCTAATAGAACTTCATGCTTACTGATGGTGATCAGATAAAAGCAAGCTAAATTATCAGATCCAAAAATCATATCAAACAATGGGATCTCATGACGGATGACATTAAAATTAAATACTGTATTCCTTAGGAGGACAGGAACACTAGGTGAATATTCAGAAATGATCGTCTTAGTATTGAAAGTAAGATGAACAAAGTCAGGTACCCATTTATCTATAGGAAGAGCATGAAATCTGGCTAAAGAAGCATCTATACCAGTGTCTAACATGACATCTAAAGCATAAGGTTTAAATCCCTTCCATTTAATACTTATCTCAAAGACAGGATTATTAGTTTCATGAACAGAAACTTGATGAATATTGTTATCAAATGTCATATGCGTAGCAGCATATTCTGCTTCTGTAGCATCAGCAACTCTAATCAATTTTTCTTCAAATTTTTGTTCTTCATCTTCCTCATCAGCTTCTTCTCTAAGCAGAGTTTCCAATTCTACTTGGGCATTTTTAAGGAAGATTTGTAGTGTCTTAATACGCTTTGTTCTCCATTCTCTCCTATGGAGGTCTGTATAAGAAGAACTAACAACTTCTTTTTCTTTATTAAGACTTTGCTAAGAACATTGAGAAGACAAAGAATTTTTCTGATTCTACATATAATCTAACTGATTTAAATATCTTTTTTCTGTTTCTTGAATTTGACTTTGAAGAAACATTTTTTCAGACATCATATATGGAGGTAAATTATCATATCTAAGCTTTAATGTTTGCAACTGCTGAGACAAACTTAGACTATCAGAAAACTGATTTGTAGAATACTGCATGCTATTCATACCAATCTGAAAACCAATTTCTGACTCATATTCTGATGACAATTCTGACTCAGAATCATACTCTTCATTATTCATATTAATTATATTTTCTACATCTGATTCTTCATCTGTATATTCAAAATCAGATTCATACTGTGCTTCATCAGCAGGAATTAAAACATAATCATCTTTTGTAATATCATGACTCTGTAAGAAATTAACTTTCTTTGATTTTTCATTTTTCTGCAGACACTTATTTGCATAGTGGTTCCCTTGACAGAGGAACCACTTTATGGGGGCTTTCTGAAACCCATGTTTCTTTTTTCTAAAGACTTTCTTCTGATAATGAAACTTTTTGTATTTGGGTTTTCTAGACCATCTAGCAGAAGGCTTCATGGAACAATGACAGGCAGACTTTTCTCTATACTTCTGCTTATATCTTTGTTTTCTACATCTTTGAGGATTATTAGAACATCCATAACCATTTTCAATAGAATCATAAAACTTAATACCAAGCTGTTTATGAAACTGCATAGTTTCTTTGTGAGCTTTTCGCTAATCACATAGCTTTTGATTTGTCTTTCTAATATACTGATTGATTCTACCAAATGACATATTAGAAAATTGTACACCCATAGCAGCTTTATACTTTCCTACAAAATACTTAGGAAAAGATTCAATATATCTAACTTTATAGGTAGGATTGAACATCTCACCTGAAGCATATAATAGATTTTCCATTTCACACATATATTCTTCTAATCTAGACATATCACAACACTGTGCTCTAAGAAACTTAGATCTGTTGGCATCTCTTTCATCTTCAATGACTCCTACAAATTCAGAATATATGGCTTGGCATAAACAAGGGACAGGTTCTGCATGATTTACTATAGCATCCTTATACTGACTATTGCCAGGATCCCACCATTCTTTGATGTTGCCAATGAAACCAGTAATAATTTGTTGGGCCACAGTTTTTGCATCTCTTTTTAAGCCAAACATTTTCACGCTTGCCCATGAGAGCATAGCATGACACATCTCTTTCCTTTTAGCAGGAGGTTCACAATTGACCTGCCAAAAGAAAGGCTAAAGACTCAGAGTTCTTATTTGTCCATCTAGAGGTTGTTTTGAAGTTTCTCCATCTGAGAAACAACTATATTTTTTTGGTTCTCCTATCTTGACCATGCCTATTTTGAAGGCTTTATCTATCTCAAGCTGAGGAGCTCTTATACTGAGAGGAGTAATTATTGGCTTAAATATTTCTTCCTTTTCTATTTTCTCTACTGATTCCCAGCTGATAATATCAGCTCCAACTTGATTCAAGCTTAGAGGCTAAATCTCTGTTGGTTGGCTTGTAGGTAGTAGAGCAAGATGTTTCTATTGGGAAGAAACCTCTCTTTTCAAAGAATCTATAGCAGAAATAATAGTATCAACCTTAGTTTCAACATCAGAAACTTTAGATTTTAACTCTTCTTGGCTATGTGTTATATCCTGATGACCAGTAATAACAGTATCTATCTTAGTAATAATTTCTTCTTCTGTCTTAACTATATTCTATACTTCTTTCTCTATCTTTTGTTGAATGTGAGCAGAATGTACCCCAGTATTAATATCCATGGTTTTTAATGCTTTAGCTATATCACCTTTTTGATATAATTCAATACTTTTCAACATCTTTGAAATCTGATCCAAACTATTGTGAATATTGGTAACTCTATTGTTGATGCATTTGGTAGCTAGATTATTCCAGTTCATCAACCTTACTTCAGTAGGTTGTTCTATGGATCTATCTGCAGTTCTCAAATAATACATTTGAGATCTATTCTTTCCATCTGGAGAGTATTGATTAAAATCAGAGTCTTTTGGGAAAACCTTTTCATTGTAGGATTCATCTCCTTGGGGTGTCTGCTAGACATGACCATCATCAGAATCATAGGGACTCTGAGAAGTGCTTTCCATATGAAGATTCTTTTTGTAAGAGAATAATTGTCTTTTTTTCTCAAACAGTTTCTGCAATTCTATGTCTCTCTGACTTCTAGAGCTAACCATGTTAATGACAACATGGCTAGGTTTTCGAAGGATATTTTTATAGTCAGGACAATAGAATTAGTCTATTTGGGGATCATGATTCTTCTAAGGGTGAAGACATTGAGAAGGGAATGACACAGATGAAATTGAGGAAGGTTTTATAGGAGCATCAAATCTAATAATAGATTTATCTGGGAGATCTTTAACAGAGGTAGCACGTGCTAAGGATTGACGAGTAGGCTGCAAGAATTCAGTGTCTATGACCCATTTTCTTAGAAACTTTAAATCAGACCATGTAATAGCTTTAGAAGCCATCACTTGACTATGTAATGTGCCTTTTGTCACCATGCTTTTTCCAGGGATGGGGGAATGCTTAACAGCATGATACAGAGTATTGGTAAGCCTATACATGACTTGATATTGCAAGGCAAGAGGACAAGATCCGGCAAGCATATGGATTCCTTCAGTCTGAATATAAAGCTTAAAGATTTGATTTAAATGTTTCACCTGGTGGATACCAACAGGGTAGTTGGGATATATAGTAGTGAAAACTGATCCAGCATGTAAACTAGTTTGGATAACAGCTTGTAAGCAGTCATAGAAGTACAAATGACGATTATCTAAAAGACAGGCTAGCATACTAGCATTTAAACCTTTACGGAACAAAGGATGAAAACCTAAAGAGATAGCACCTATATGCAAGAACTTATATTTAGTTTGGGATTTTAAAGCAAGAATGTCTTTCTCATATCAGAATTTACAGTTGATAAAGATAACTCATCAAGAGTGCATGTATCAGGGATACCTGGAACAACTTCAACTGGATGATTCAGAGCTTCCATTATGACATCTATTTTCAGTACTTAATCAAATCCACAAAAGGCCTATCCTTCGGCTTAGGAGGGACCATGCCACTTCCCTATCGTCAATGCTAAATTGAACGTGACACCGAATCATAGTAGTTGAAGGAACCAGAAAATAGCTAATACAAGACTCAAGCGTGATATTGCACCAAAGTAAAGAGATACATAGAAATGAAAATAGAAAGTAAAATTGCAACTTGGCTCATATACACACACACACACACATATATACATATATATATACACACATATACATATATATACACATATATACACACACACACACATATATATACATATATATACATATATATATATACATATATATATATACACACACATATATATATACACGCATATATATATATATATATATATATATATTCACACATATATATATACATATATATGTATATGTGTATATATATACACACAGATATATATATATATATATATATACATATATACATGCAAATATATATATATATATATATATGTGTGTGTGTGTGTGTGTGTGTGTGTGTGTGTGTGTGTGTGTGTATATATATATACATATGTGTATATATATAGGGCAGGATCTTCACACAAAACTTTCACACTTTCTTATTAAACAACTAGAACGGAATTACAAACTTCAAACTAAAACTTTACTTACAGACTCATACTCTTACACACTTGATCTATCTAGCACCTGAATGATCTCTTCAATGATCTCTCGAATGCTCTCCTGAATGATTTCTCTGAATGATCTGTCCAATAACTCATCGAGCTCCCTTATTTATAGCATTAGCAAGGGAAGATCAACGGCTATTACAAGCTGACAAGATCAATGGCAAACAACAAAAGCAGCAAAAGATGCAATAAACATGTGGGTTATGGGCCCACTACGCACCACCAAAAGCAAACAGTAACCAAACTCTATCGACACGGCCGACAGAATACCACATTTAATAGTGGTGAGGTCCATGAATATGACATAAAGAGAGTTATAGTGCTCTCCACTCACTATCACGGACAGGCCCCATGATTAGTATTTATTCATCATCCGCAAATTCATGCGAACCAGCTGGAGAAAATGGTGAGTTGTCAGTATCACCATCATTACAGTTCGTATCACTAGTTGTATGGTCCATGAATAAAGTAGATGGAATCCGACACAGTCTTCCATCAGGAGTTTCTGGAAATATTGCTTCGTGACTGACAGTCATCTTTCTCCACAAGGAAGCAATTGGCATAGCCGGTTGAAAACGAGCATGGGCATTGAATTGATGATTCTGTACCAAGAATAATTCAAACTTAACACAAAAAGGAATTCTTAAGGCAATAAAAATATTGCGAAGCATGTTTGGAGCAATGTTCATAAAATAATTTGTGGCAGCTGTTCTTGGCATGATATAGTCCAAGAATTCAAACATGTAATCCAGCATATCTTGAGATTCCCAATAATTTTCTCGACTAGGATTAAACTTTGGCCAGAAAGTAGACCACCTGAAAGTAAATGTAGTGCCCATCCTGTAAATCATTTTCATCAATAAATTTTTAGGACCCATTAAATCTGGATTACGACCAAGCCTATCTAATTGTGTAGTATGAACACTATTTTCGCCTTCAATTTCTGCATAATGGGTACTCCATGCAATATTCTGACAATTTAAAGTATCTGCTGCAGCATAAGATTCAACTTGCAATCTTGTGATTTCATTTTGTAGCTGAGTAGTAACCAGAGGCCTTGAACACCAAAGGTGCTCATGAAATTCATCATGAATTTCAGTAACAGTCATGATGACTTTAGACTGGAATTCTCTAGTAAGATAATCTGCTAAGGAATTTTTATGACCAGCAATGTGCTCAATTGTGAAGTCAAAATCTGATAAATAGGTTGCCCACCTGATTAATCTACTTAAGGATCCTTTCTTCAAATTATCAGTTGAATTTAAAATACACATAAATTTTTTCAAATCAGAATGAACAATGAAATGTTCTGACCTGATAAAGAACATAAAAGCTTGGATAGCTTTCATCACAGCTAAGATTTCTTTATGAGTGGAATGATAATTCAATTGAGCTTTTTTGAAACTTCCAGAGGCATACCTGCAAGGTTTTTTAGTTCCATCAGATAACTTTTCCTTTAAGACAGCTCCCCAATACTGATCTAAAGCATCAGTTTCAATAATCTTCTTACCATTTCTTGGTAACTGCAAGGGAGGCAAATTAACACATTTCTTTTTAATTCTTCTAACAACAGAACTCATTTCATCAGTCCATGTAGGAGGATGTTTTGACAATATTTTATTAAGCAAAACTCTATCCTGAGCAACATTAAAATAATGACCAGCTATGTAATTCACACAACCCAAGAATCTTTGTAACATTGTTTTATTAGTAATGTCATCAGAAAAGTTCTGTATACTTTGTAACACACAAGGCTAAACACTGACTTCTCCTGATCTAATAGTAATCCCAAGAAAATAAATTTCATCTTTGAAGACTACCATTTTCTTTTCTGACAAAACTAAACCATTGTCAAATATAATCTGATAAAACTGCTGTAAATGCTTAAGATGATCCTTAGGTGATTTACTGAAAACATGTATATCATCAATATATACTATAATGAACTGACTATATGCAGAGAAAATATCATTCATCATTTTTTGAAATATACTAGGAGCAGTCTTAAGGCCAAATGGAAGGACATTCCATTCGTACTGTCCAAAGGCAATGATGAATGTTGTCTTATACTTATCTTCCTCTGCTATCTGAATCTACCAAAATCTTGATTTCAAATCAAATTTACTATATACTTTACTACCTATTAGTCTCTGTAAAATCTCATCTTTAGATGGAATTGGATGTTGAACTAGGACAACATACTTATTCAAAGGGATATAATTTATGACCAATCTTTTCTTACCTCTGACCTACTCACTTCTCTTATTAACATAGAATGCTTCACAACCCCATGGGCTATGAGAATATCTAATTAAGCCTTTTTCTTTCAATTGCTTAATTTTGGAAGGCATTCTTCTCTGAGAGAGGGCAACATTCCAGAGTGGTGAGCTTTAAACTTAGGTTCAACATGTTTACCATTCTTATCAGTGACTAACTTCAGATCTGTTTTACACACATGATTTTTTCTATGCTAAAAAGCAAGAGGATTATTTGAACAACAATCTCTGATAATCTTTGTAAGCACAGGATCTATATTAGCTTTACAACAATTAATTTTTTGAAAAAGCCATTCATTATTTACAGGTTTTTAAACCTTGGATTTTAATGGAATTCTGCATTCATACCTATGCTTCTTGTATAAGGAATACTTCTAAGCTAATATAAATTCATACTTACTGATGGTGATCAGATAAAAGCAAGCTAAATTATCAGATCTAAAAATCATATCAAATAATGGGATCTCATGATGGATGACCTTAAAATTAAATACTGTATTTCCTAGGAGGACAGGAAAACTAGCTGAATATTCAGAGATGATCGTCTTAGTATTGAAAGTAAGATGAACAAAGTTAGGTACCCATTTATCTATAGGAATAGCATGAAATATGGCTAAAAAAACATCTGCACCAGTGTCTAACATGACATCTAAAGCATAAGGTTTAAATCTTTTCCATTTAATACTTATCTCACAGACATGATTATTAGTTTCATGAATAGAAACTTGATGAATATTGTTATCAACTGTCATATGAGTAGCAGCATATTCTGCTTCTGCAGCATCAGCAACTCTAATCAATTCTTCTTCAAATTTTTGTTCTTCATCTTCCTCATCAGCTTCTTCTCTAAGTAGAGTTTCCAATTCTACTTGGGCCTTTTTAAGGAAGATTTGCAGTGTCCTAATACCTTTTATCTCCATTCTCTCATATGGAGGTCTGTATAAGAAGAACTAACAACTTCTTTTCCTTTATTAAGACTTTGCTGAGAAAACTGAGAAGACAAAGAAATTTTCTGATTTTGCATATAATCTAACTGATTTAAATATCTTTTTTCTGTTTCTTGAATTTGACTTTGAAGAAATATTTTTTTAGACATCATATATGGAGGTAAATTATCATATCTAAGCTTTAATGTTTGCAACTGCTGAGACAAACTTAGACTGTCAAAAAATTGATTTGTAGAATATTGCATGCTATTCATACCAATCTGAAAACCAATTTTTGACTCATAATCTGATGACAATTCTGACTCAGAATCATACTCTTCATTATTCATATTAATTATATTTTCTACATCTGATTCTTCATCTGTATATTCAAAATCAGATTCATAATGTGCTTCATCAGCAAGAATTAAAACATAATCATCTTCTGTAATATCATGACTCTGTAAGAAATTAACTTTCTTTTATTTTTCCTTTTTTTGCAGATACTTATTTACATAGTGGTTCCCTTGACAGAGGAAACACTTTATGGGTGCTTTCTGAAACCCATGTTTCTTTTTTCTAAAGACTTTCTTCTGATAATGAAACTTTTTGTATTTGGGTTTTCTAGACCATCTAGCAGCAGGCTTCATGGAACAATGACAGGCAGACTTTTCTCTATACTTCTTATATCTTTGTTTCTATATCTCTGAGGATTATTAGAACATCCATAACCATTTTCAATAGAATCACAAAACTTAATACCAAGCTGTTTATGAAAGTACATAGTTTCTTTGTGAGATTTTCGCTCTTCACACAACGTTTGATTTGTCTTTCTAATATACTAATTGATTCTACCAAATGACATATTAGAAAACTGTACACCAATAGCAGCTTTATACTTTTCTGCAGAATACTTAGGAAAAGATTCAATATATCTAACTTTATAGGCAGGATTGAACATCTCACCTGAAGCATATAATAAATTCTCCATTTCACACATATATTCTTCTAATATGGACATATCACAACACTATGCTCTGAGAAACATAGATCTGTTGGATTCTTTTTCATCTTCTATGACTCCTACAAATTTAGAATAGATGGCTTGACATAAACAAGGGACAGGTTCAACATGATTTACTATAGCATCCTTATACTGACTATTGCCAGCATCCCACCATTCCTTAATGTTGCCAATGAAACCATTAATAATCTGTTGGGCCACAGTTTTTGCATCTATTTTTAAGCCAAACATTTGCATGCTTGCCCATGAGAGCATAGCATGACACATCTCTTTCCTTTTAGCAGGAGGTTCACAGTTGAACTGCCAAAAGAAACCCTGAAGACTCAGAGCTCTTATTTGTCCATCTAGAGGTTGTTTTGAAGTTTCTCCATCTGAGAAATAACTATATTTTTTTGGTTCTCCTATGTTGACCATGCCTATTTTTAAGGCTTTATCTATCTCAAGCTGAGGAGCTTTCATACTGAGAGGAGTAATTATTGGCTTAAATATTTCTTCCTTTTCTATTTTCTCTATTGATTCCCAGCTGATAAAATCAGCTCCAGCTAGATTCAAGCTTAGAGGTTGAATCTCCGTTGGTTGGCTTGTAAGTAGTAGAGCAACATGTTGCTATTGGGAAGAAACCTCTCTATTCAAAGAATCTATACTAGAAATAATAGTATCAACCTTAGTTTCAACATCAAAAACTTCAGATTTTAACTCTTTTTGGCTATGTGCTATATCCTGATGACCAGTAATAACAGTATTTATCTTAGTAATAATTTCTTCTTCTTTCTTAACTATATTGTGTACTTATTTCTCCATCTTTTGCTGAATGTGAGCAGAATGTACCCCAGTATTAATATCCATGGTTTTTAATGCTTTAGCTATATCACCTTTCTGATATAATTCAATACTTTTCAACATCTTTGAAATCTGATCCAACCTATTCTGAATACTGGAAACTCTATTGTTGATGCATTTGGTATCTAGATTATTCCAGTTCATCAACCTTACTTCAGTAGGTTGTTCTATGGATCTATCTGCAGTTCTCAAATAATACATTTGAGATCTATTCTTTCCATCTAGAGAGTATTGATCAAAATCAGAGGCTTTTGGGAAAACCTTTTCATTATAGGATTCATCTCCTTGGGGTGTCTTCCAGACATGACCATCATCAGAATTAGAGGGATTCTGAGAAGTGCTTTCCATATGAAGATTCTTCTTATAAGACAATAACTATCTATTTTTCTCAAACAATTTTTGCAATTCTATGTCTCTCTAACTTCTAGAGCTAACCATGTTAATGACAACATGGCTAGGTTTTCGAAGGATATTTTTATAGTCAGGACAATAGAATGAGTCTATTTGGGGATCATGAATCTTATGAGGGTGAAGACATTGAGAAGGGAATGACAGAGATGAACTTGAGGAAGGTTTTACAGGAGCATCAAATCTAATAATAGATTTGTCTGAGAGATCTTTTACAGAGGTAGCACGTGCTAAGGATTGATGAGCAGGCTGCAGGAATTCAGTGTCTATGACCCATTTTCTTGGAAACTTTAAATCAGACCATGTAATAGCTTCAGAAGCCATCACTTGACTATGTAATGTGCCTTTTGTCACCACGCTTTTGCCAGGCACGGAGGAATGCTTAATAGCAGGATATAGAGTATTGCTAAGCCTATACATGACTTGATATTGCAAGGCAAGAGGACAATATCCAGCAAGCATATGGATTCCTTAAGTCTGAATATAAAGCTTAAAGATTTGATTTAAATGTTTCTCTTGGTGGATAGCAACAGGTTAGTTGGGATAGACAGTAGTGAAAACTGATCCAACATGTAAACCAGTTTGGACAGCATCTTGTAAGCAGTCAGAGAAGTACAAATGATGATTATCTAAAAGATAGGCTAACATACTAGCATTTAAACCTTTACGGAACAAAGGATGAAAACCTAAAGAGATAGCACCTATATGCAAGAACTTATATTTAGTTTGGGATTTTAAAGCAAGAATGTCTTTCTCATTTAAGATTTGGAGAAAATATTTATCTTGATCATTCGACTGGATGTGCAAATTATTCTCAACGACTTTAATATTGGTTTTAGCTATAAGATTAAAAGATGAAAGTTTATCATAGACATTAGAGGGATTTAGGGTAGGTAATTGCCAAGCAGGGCTAGGAGTATTTTCTTCAATTTCTATCATATCTGAATTTACAGTTGATACAGATAACTCATCAAGAGTGCATGTATCAGGCATTCCTGGAACAACTTCAACTGGATGATTCAGAGCTTCCATTATGACATCTATTTTTGGTACTTAATCGGATCCACAAAATGCCTATCCTTTGGCTTAGGAGGGACCACCCCACTTCACACAAAACTTTCGCACTTTCTTATTAAACAACTAGAACGGAATTACAAACTTCAAACTAAAACTTTACTTACAGACTCAGACTCTTATACACTTGATCTATCTAGCACCCGAATGATCTCTTTAATGATCTCTCAAATGCTCTCCCAAATGATTTCTCCGAATGATCTCTGAATGATCTCCGAATGATCTCCGAATGATCTGTCCAATAACTAATCGAGCTCCCTTATTTATAGCATTAGTAAGGGAAGATCAACGGTTATTTCAAGCTGACAAGATGAATGACACACAACAAAAGCAGCAAAAGATACGATAAACATGTGGGTTATGGGCCCACTACGCACTGCCAAAAGCAAATAGTAACCAAAGTCTATCGACACGGCCGACAGAATACCACCTTTAATAGTGGTGAGGTCCACGAATATGACATAAAGAGAGTTATAGTGCTCTCCAATCACTATCACGAACAGACCTCGTGATTAGTCTTTAATCATCCTCTGCAAATTCATGCGAACCAGCTGGAGAAAATGGTGAGTTGTCAGTATCACCACCATTAGAGTTCGTATCACTAGTTGTATGGTCCATGAATAAAGTAGATGGAATATGACACAGTCTTCCATCAGGATTTTTTGGAAATACTGCTTCGTGACTGACAATCATCTTTCTCCACAAGGAAGCAATTGGCATAGCCGGTTGAAAACGAGCATGGGCATTGAATTGATGATTCTGTACCAAGATTAATTCAAACTTAACCTGAAAAGGAATTCTTAAAGCAATAAAAATATTGCGAAGCATGTTCAGAGCAATGTTCACAAAATAATTTGTGGCAGTTGTTCTTGGCATGATATAGTCCAAGAATTCAAACATGTAATCCAGCATATCTTGAGATTCCCAATAATTTTCTCGACTGGGATTAAACTTTGGCCAGAATGTAGACCACTTGAAAGTAAATGTAGTTCCCATCCTATAAATCATTTTCATCAATAAATTGTTAGGACCCATTAAATTTGGATTACGACTAGGCCTATTTAATAGTGTAGTTGAACACTATTTTTGCCTTCAATTTCTGCATAATGGGTACTCCATGCAATATTCTGACAATTTAAAGTATCTGCTGCAGCATAAGATTCAACTTACAATCTTGTGATTTCATTTTGTAGCTGAGTAGTAACCAGAGGCCTTGAGCACCAAAGGTGCTCATGAAATTCATCACAAATTTTAATAACAGTCATGATGACTTTAGACTAGAATTCTCTGGTAAGATAATCTGCTAAGGAATTTTTATGACCAGCAATGTGCTCAACTGTGAAGTCAAAATTTGATAAATAGGTTGCCCACCTGATTAATCTGCTTACAGATCCTTTCTTCAAATTATCAACTGAATTTAAAATACTCATAAAAATTTTCAAATCAGAATGAACAATGAAATGTTCTAACTTGATAAAGAACATAAAAGCTTGGAGAGCTTTTATCACAGCTAAGATTTCTTTATGAGTGGAATGATAATTCAATTGAGCTTTCTTGAAACTTCCAGAGGCATACCTGTAAGGTTTTTCAGTTCCATCAGATAACTTTTCCTTTAACACAGATCCCCAATACTGATCTGAAGCATCAGTTTCAATAATCTTCTGACCATTTCTTGGTAATTGCAAGGGAGGCAAATTAGCACATTTCTATTTAATTCTTCTAACAATAGAACTCATTTCATCAGTCCATGTGTTAGGATGTTTTGACAATCTTTTATTAAGCAAAACTCTATCTTGAGCAACATTAAAATAATGACCAGCTATGTAATTCCCACAACCCAAGAATCTTTGTAACATTGTTTTATCAGTAATCTCATCAAAAAAGTTCTGAATACTTTGTAACACATGAGGCTAAACACTGACTTCTCCTGATCTAATAGTAATCCCAAGAAAATCAATTTCATCTTTGAAGACTACCATTTTCTTTTCTGACAAAACTAAACCATTGTCAAATATAATCTGATAAAAGTGTTGTAAATGCTTAAGATGATCCTTAGGTGATTTACTGAAAACATGTATATCATCAATATATACTATAATGAACTGACTATATGCAGAGAAAATATCATTCATCATTTTCTGAAATATACTAGGAGCAGTCTTAAGGCCAAATGGAAGGACATTCCATTCGTACTGTCCAAAGGGAGTGATGAACGTTGTCTTATACTTATCTTCCTCTGCTATCTGAATTTGTCAAAATCTTGATTTCAAATCAAATTTACTATATACTTTACTACCTGTTATTCTCTGTAAAATCTCATCTTTAGATGGAGTTGGATGTTGAACTGGGACAACATACTTATTTAGAGGGATATAATTTATGACCAATCTTTTCTTACCTCTGACCTGCTCACTTCTCTTATTAACATAGAATGCTTCACAACCCCATGGGCTTTGAGAATCTCTAATTAAGCCTTCTTCTTTCAATTGCTTAATTTCTGCAAGGCATTCCTCTCTGAGAGAGGGCGACATTCTAGAGAGGTGAGCTTTAAACTTAGGTTCAACATGCTTACCGTTCTTATCAGTGACTAACTTTAACTCTATTTTACACACATGAATTTTTCTATGAGGAAAAGCAAGAGGATAATTTGAACAACAATCTCTAATAATCTTTGTAAGCATAGGATCTATATCAGCTTTACAACAATTAATTTTCTAAAAAAGCCATTCATTATTTATAGGTTTCTGAACCTTGGATTTTAATGGAATTTTGCATTCATACATATGCTTCTTGTATAAGGAATACTTCTGAGCTAATAGAACTTCATGCTTACTAATGGTGATCGAATAAAAGCTAGCTAAATTATCAGATCCAAAAATTGTATCAAACAGTGGTATCTCATTATGGATGACATTAAAATTAAATATTAAATTCCCTAGGAGGACAGGAACACTAGCTAAATATTCAGAGATGATCATCTTAGAATTGAAAGTAAGACGAACAAAGTCAGGTACCCATTTATCTGTTGGAATAACATGAAATCTAGCTAAAGAAGCATCTGCACCAGTGTCTAACATGACATCTAAAGCATAAGGTTTAAATCCTTTCCATTTAATACTTATCTCACAGACAAGATTACTAGTTTCATGAACAGAAACTTGATGAATATTGTTATCAACTTTCATATGAGTAGCAACATATTCTCCTTCTGCAGCATCAGCAACTCTAATCAATTCTTCTTCAAATTTTTGTTCTTCATCTTCCTCATCAGCTTCTTCTCTAAGTAGAGTTTCCAATTCTACTTGGGGCTTTTTAAGGAAGATTTGTAGCGTCTTAATATGCTTTGTTCTCCATTCTCTCTTATGGAGGTCTATTTAAGAAGAACTAACAACTTCTTTTCCTTTATTAAGACTTTGCTGAGAAAACTGAGAAGACAAAGAATTTTTCTGATTTTTCATATAATCTAACTGATTTAAATATCTTTTTTCTGTTTCTTGAATTTGAATTTGAAGAAACATTTTTTTAGACATCATATATGGAGGTAAATTATCATCTCTAAGCTTTAATGTTTGCAACTGCTGAGACAAACTTAGACTGTCAGAAAACTGATTTGTAGAATACTACATGCTATTCATACCAATCTGAAAACCAATTTTTGACTCATATCTGATGACAATTCTAACTCAGAATCATACTCTTCATTATTCATATTAATTATATTTTCTACATCTAATTCTTCATCTGTATATTCAAAATCAGATTCATACTATGCTTCATCAGTAGGAATTAAAACATAATCATCTTCTGTAATATCATGACTCTGTAAGAAATTAACTTTCTTTGATTTTTCCTTTTCCTGCAGACACTTATTTGCATAGTGGTTCCCTTGACAGAGGGAACACTTTATGGGGGCTTTTTGAAACCCACGTTTCTTTTTTCTAAAGACTTTCTTCTGATAATGAAACTTTTTGTATTTGGGTTTTCTAGACCATCTAGCAGCAGGCTTCATAGAACAATGACAGGCAGACTTTTCTCTATACTTCTGCTTATATCTTTGTTTTCTATATCTATGAGGATTATTAGAACATCCATAACCATTTTCAATAGAATCACAAAACTTAATACCAAGCTGTTTATGAAACTGCATAGTTTCTTTGTGAGCTTTTCGCTCTTCACACAGCTTTTGATTTGTTTTTCTAATATACTGATTGATTCTACCAAATGACATATTAGAAAACTATACACCCATAGCAGCTTTATACTTTTCTGCAAAATACTTAGGAAAAGATTCAATATATCTAACTTTATAGGTAGGATTGAACATCTCACCTGAAGCATATAATAAATTTTCCATTTCACACATATATTCTTTTAATCTGGGCATATGACAACACTGTGCTCTAAGAAACTTAGATCTGTTGGCTTGTTTTTCATCTTCTATGACTCCTACAAATTCAGAATATATGGCTTGGCATAAACAAGGGACAGGTTCTGCATGATTTACTATAGTATCCTTATACTGACTATTGCCAACATCCCACCATTCCTTGATGTTGCCAATGAAACCATTAATAATATGTTGGGCCATAGTTTTTGCATCTCTTTTTAAGCCAAACATTTGCACGCTTGCCCATGAGAGCATAGCATGACACATCTCTTTCCTTTTAGCAGGAGGTTCACAGTTGAACTGCCAAAAGAAAGGCTGAAGACTCAGAGTTCTTATTTGTCCATCTAGAGGTTGTTTTGATGTTTCTCCATCTGAGAAATAACTATATTTTTCTGGTTCTCCTATCTTGACCATGCCTATTTTGAACGCTTTATCTATCTCAAGCTGAGGAGCTTTCATACTGAGAGGAGTAATTATTGGCTTAAATATTTCTTCCTTTTCTTTTTTCTCTACTAATTCCCAACTGATAATATCAGCTCCAGCTAGATTCAAGCTTAGAGGCTGAATCTTTGTTGGTTGGCTTGTAGGTAGTAGAGCAAGATGTTGATGTTGGGAAGAAACCTCTTTATTCAAAGAATCTATACCAAAAATAATAGTATCAACCTTAGTTTCAACATCAAAAACATCAGATTTTAACTCTTCTTGGCTATGTGCTATATCCTGATGACCAGTAATAACAGTATTTATCTTAGTACTAATTTCTTCTTCTTTCTTAACTATATTGTGTACTTCTTTCTCTATCTTTTGCTGAATGTGACCAGAATGTACCCCAGTATTAATATCCATGGTTTTTAATGCTTTAGCTATATCACCTTTCTGATATAATTCAATACTTTTCAACATCTTTGAAATCTGATCCAAACTATTCTGAATACTGGAAACTCTATTGTTGATGCATTTGGTAGCTAGATTATTCTAGTTCATCAACCTTACTTTAGTAGGTTGTTCTATGGATCTATCTGCAGTTCTCAAATAATACATTTGAGATCTATTCTTTCCATCTAGAGAGTATTGATTAAAATCAGAGGCTTTTGAGAAAACCTTTTCATTGTAGGATTCATCTCCTTAGGGTGTCTTCCAGACATGACCATCAACAGAATCAGAGGGATTCTGAGAAGTGCT
>JARHVA010009654.1:212500-235000 GCA_037957365.1 Torreya grandis
CATTGAATGAGATATAGTATGGGTCCAACCCTCCAACAAATTCAAGTGTAAAGATTCCAAGTAGATCCAATTTCAAATCAAAATTTAATGAAAATAAAAATGATGTGAAATAAATAGTTGATTCATTTTAACAACTACCTAATTAAGAAGTACATGACTAGGGCTAAGAAGAGCATCAAGAGTCATTAGCTTGGTTTTCTCCCTAGTGAGCCATTCACAAAATAACTCAAAACTGAGTGAGTAAATTGGTTACTCAAGGCATCCATAGTGGAGAAAAAGGTAGAAGACAAGAAATTAAAAGGACCCTTTACCTTAGACATAATGACAAATATGTCCTAATTTTTAGTCTTTTCTTTGCTATTGGCATGCAATTTTGACCTAATAAATTTGGTTTCTTTCAAAAATTATTCAAATTTGGGAAAGTCAGAGGTAAAAAGTGAAGAGTTCTGCATCAAGATACAATAGTTTGTATTCATTAACTTTCCGAATAAGTGTATTGAACTTGTCCCAAGATTCCTTAGGGGTTTTAATAACAATAATGTCAAAGAGAAGGGTGTTAGAGACATTGAGGCCAATCAAACCAAGTAACTCACCTTATTTGCATGCAAACAAATAACTGTCTTCTTTGATGTGAAACATAGAACAATGTTAGAAAGGACACATTAGATGCCCTTCTAGTGTAAGAGTTGTTACATAATTGGTTTCCACACAGTGTAGTTTAAAGTTGTGAGTGGTTGAAATAACCACAAGTTCAAAGTAGAGGTAGTCGTGAGAAACTAGTTGTAAAATAGAACTCAGTAAATGTCAGATACGACATAAAATACATCTACAATTGTACAATAGTGCCTTGAAAACATCAAATACCAATAAAAATACGTTAAAAAATATTTTAAGAATGTGACAAAAATAAACCCTACACCCACCTTGCCTTCGCCGCCTGCCTTCGTAAAAATTTACAAATAATTTTGACGCCTTTGCAACTTGAATGCTCAAAACCTTCATAATTGCCCCTCCACCCCACTTAATAAAGTTCGTAAAAACATATAAGTGTTTTAATTGCCTTCTAAGATTGAAAAAGAAAAATCACGTTTTTTTTTCGCTTATCTAGATTTTTCCATTATTAGAATGGAAATGCATATTCCAATCTTGAAACTAGGAAATTAGATTTTTGTCTAGTTAAGTAATTGGATTTTCCTAAAATAACATGGTTTTTTTTTGTTAAAACGAGTTTTGTTGTCAGCTATCCAGCGTAGTAAAATTGTCAACTAATATCTGTCCGTTGAATGCATTGTTCATCCCCTTTGATAAATTGTTCCACTCAATTTTACTGTTAAATCTCTCCAAAAAGAACTTGTTATCTCGGTCGACAATGGCTTCGCTTGCTACACTACCTGCACACTCATACTTCGATGCAAATTCCACTCTAAGAAAAGAGAAAATGAGATTACAAAGACAACAATAGATTTAGTGCACCAAACACTAATGAAACACAACACTCTCCTTCATCCTAGTCATATGTTACTCCTGCTATCTTCATCTATGTTTGTCCTTATCGGTGGACTTCATATGTTTGATAGAGCTCAAGAAGTCAGCTAGCGGGCATGTCGCTTCTAGTATAAGTTTTTTGGTATTTAAACAACCAATGACGAAGGAAATACAAACTAATCAAGAAGGCAGACATTTCAAGATATAATAATAACACAGAAATCAGTGACTTTGAGTAGCAAAGCGCACAACAGAGACCACAAAACCCAGCTAGCTGGTTACAGAAAACAAATATTTGAATTCAAGGACGTAATAATTAGAGGGCTGGGACGTAGCATCAACACACTAGATTCTATTTAGAATGCGTGGAAAACTAATCAACAAGACGAGATAAAAGTCAACCTAGTAAACTTTTTATTGCAGAATCGAAGCACATGGATCCAATGATCTGTAAATTTTGGTCTTTGAAAAAAAAAAAAAAATGAGATGCTTTTGATGTTTAATTGCGGTTTGAGAATTTGAAGGAATTTCTCCTTGGATGTGTTTTAGTCGCTACTAGAACAAATATTATAACAAATATAACAAGGCAATGTCCACAGCGTGGGAGAGCAAGCACGAAGGCAAACAAAAAATTATGAACATGGAAAGCATGTAATGAAGAATGCATTAAAGGATTGACAACATGGAAATCATGCAACGAAGAATTCTTGAAAGGATGAGCTCTAGGTCCTCATGTATTAAATGCTGATAATTCTGTCAAAAAAGATAAAGACAAGACTGCATTTCCATTTTCATCATTTTCAAAAAAAATAATCACATAATAATCACATGTAATACTTCTGCCTAAAATAATGTAATACTTCTGCCTAAAATAATAATCACATGTGGAATGTGAAGAAAGTATGCTCTGGATGTTAATGGGGGTAAGTTTGATGCTCCAAAGCCTCTTTGACGAAATCCCTCCTTGTGCGGGCACAAACCTACTGGCGATGACTTTTAGACATGTTCTTATGCTATGATACTATAAAATAACAACTATTGTTAAGAGGTTCTAGTTAGAGGACCAGCACTAGTAAACAATAGTTTGTAAGCCAATAACAACACTCAAATAAAACAAGGGAAATTTTATTATTATTGTTTGGAAAGGATATACAAAATCTCACCCTCACTCTGTTATTCGTTGCAAATGTTTCCAATTATTGTCCTCACCAAATATTTGGTGTAATATAATGTAATACTTCTGCCTAAAATAATAATCACTTGTGGAATGAGAAGAAAGTATGTTTGGATGTTAGTGGGGGTAAGTTTGATGCTCCAAAGCCTCTTTGACGAAATCCTTCCGTGTGCGGGCACAAACCTACTGGCGATGACTTTTAGACATGTTCTTATGCTATGACACTATAAAATAACAACTAATGTTAAGAGGTTCTAGTCAGAGGACCAGCACTAGTAAACAATAGTTTGTAGGCCAATAACAACAGTCAAATAAAACAAGGGATATTTGAGTATTATTGTTTGGAAAGGATTATACAAAATAAATCTCTCTCACACTATGTTATTCGTTGTTTGACACAAGTACACTCGTGCTTCTTCTATAAGAGAAGGATAACCAACTAGAAAATTCTAATCCTATAAAATCTTGTGACAAATGTTACACCTAAAACATTCCAAATTTAGAATCTACAAATGATAAACAATGTCACTTAAAATATTTTATGTTTGGAGTGTGTCAAGTTTCGTATTAATAAATGCACTTATTTGTTTCTGTGCATACATAATATTAATTAAATATTTTCTAATTAGATCTTAAAACTATTAAATTAAAGTTTAAGAATCTAATATTAACCACAATGATGGTATATATATATATATATATATCGTGAAGAAAAATAGTTATATTAAAAGGGGATAGGGTTATAATTTTTTTTGGTATATTTAATTATAAAATTTAAAGATGTTTTTACATGTTCAATTATTAAGTTTAAATTATTGATTTTTACTTGGAATTACTTTTTCTCTTATATTTAAATTTTAAATATAGCTAAAAAAAATTCAATAGATAAATTTTAAGAAAAGTTTTATGTAATTATGTAGTCAACCTTATTTCATTACCATTTTTCTTTTAAGATAAATTTAAGACACTAACAATTTTATCTTTATTTTCTTCAATTTTCAATTTTTCTTATATGTCATTGAACAAATTTTTAACTCTTAACACCTTTTCTATTTCATACATTGTCATGTCCATCAATAGTATTATCTAGATTATTTAGAATCCTCTAGGATATTTATGATATGTTATACCATACATTATTACATTGGAAATTTAATCCAAATAGTTTTGAATATAATGTTTTATTTTTTTTCATGAGGGATTTTTATTGATCAATTTGAAGACACTTGCTATAGTTTATTCCTAAAAAATGAGGTTGGAAGCATTAGATCTTTTTCCATTGTAGAGATATTTATAGTATTTTTCTTGGCTGTTAAAGTTTGTTATTTACTACCAATATAAAATGGGAAAAAAACTATGGCAACAAAAGCTCTTAGTTGTGAAATTTCCAAAACTAATGCCAATCATTCATGTGATGTTGTAAAAACATTGTTTACAACCGATGTTTATGGGCATAGTGCATGGTATGTATACATGGAATATAATCAGCATCCTAACATAAGATATCATGTTGGAGTAAGATTATAATTGAATGGTGTGACCACCTTGTCAGAGATGGACAACAATCTTTCTAATATAAATTTAATAAATCTTTAATACTTTAATATTTCAAGTGTTTTCCATCGAAGGAGATGTTAATATTAGTGTCAAAAATCTCAACATCCATTGAAGATAGAAACTAGAAGAACAAAAAATTAAATGTAACCTGGAGTGTTTTTGGAGTCACAAGTGTGTTGAAGAGAGAGTGTTTAAGAATACCACATAAATACATACTTGGAATTCCCTTTACTATACATACATACATACATACATACATACATACATACATACATACATACATACATACATACATACATACATACATACATATATATATATTTGTGTATTTAAATATTTAATTGTGATTTAAAGTATTTAAAATTTTATATTCTTCTTGAATTGCAACACATATGAACATTTAAATCAAGAATTTCTAATGTTTTTAATACGTGGATGATGGAAATGGTTTTGGTCTCTAAAAATATGCATTTGATGGGTGGAATCTCAAATGGTGATGGGGTTAAAAAATATGATAATGTAATAGAGAAGGAGCTGAAATGGTCTTAGGTGGATGTTTTATAAGGGTCAAAGGATTTTAAGATCTTGACTGGTCAGAATCTTAAATATTTCAAAAGGGAGCACAAAGCTATCTTGGAATTCCCGTATGCCATTGTGGAAAGCACAAAAGACTCTATAGAAAACACTCCATTGACATGATTTAATGTATATACACAAAGAATTGATACTTTTAGATAATGGGTGCATATGAAGTGGAAGCATTTGGTACACATTGAAGTGGTAACCATGGAAAAAATAACTTCTTGGTATATTTCCCTACACTATAATTTTGGGAGAAAGCTCTTAAAAGAGGATAGTGTTATTTGGCAAAATATTTCCTTTCTCTCTGGAAATGGAAACCTAGTTTAAATTTGGATACTAATGCTCTTATGGAAATTACAAACTGAGTTAGCTTGTCAGGATTTCCTTTAAAGTTATGTGAGGAGGAAGTCTTCCTATGTATTTCGCATACTATAGGATAATTGATGTCCATTGAATAAGTCACTATATCAAAAAGAATATTGGACAAAGCTAGGCTCAACATCTATGTCTGGACAAACAAACCAGTTTTGAGAATTAGCTAGCTTAAATCTAAATTTAGGAAATGTACTTAAAACATTATTTATGAAATGCATGAGGTTATTTATAAATAATCTCATTCAATAGGCCATAATAAAATTTTCTACCTAATCCTTCAGAATAAGTTGGAGAAGAGGTTGGTTGAGAAGCCAGTTGAGATTAGAAATAATCTTTCATATGCTCAAAAGTTTAAGTAAAAATAAAATTATAAAGTATGGGCCTTGATGTTAAATAAAATATAGGATCCTCCATATGGGGACAAAAGGATTTTATGAAAATTTAATGAGGTGAATCTTTCTCGTAGGTCATCAAAAATTGGTTGGAACCAATGGGTTCAATTTTTAAATATCCACTATAGCTCCTTAGCCCTAAAGAGAAAGGTAAAATAATTTATTGCAAGGGTTTTGGATCCTCTTTGGATCCCTAATTTATAAATTAAAATACTTTTTTATGGGAATGTCATCACCAAGCTCTTTTAGGATGCTTTGCATGACTCCTTCCCCAAGAATGAAGATGATTGGAAGTCCTCATTAGAAAAGTTTACCTCTTAGCTAGATCTTGTTAAAAAAAATAATATTCCCAAGAATTATAGTAGAATTTTGAAGGTATTAATGGAAATCAATTACCTAAGGAGGTGAATTGGACTTAGGCAAAATCTGTAAAAAAGAAATATGAAAAGTGATGTATGGGGCCACTAAAAGAGAAGGGAAAATATAAAATAATAAGTAAATAAACCCATAATATCAAAGTAAAATCTCAAGCATCGTAGAGGATCTTGAGACAGTCTAAACTTCTCTAATTTTCATGAAACCTATTTTATTTGATTGGGGTCCCTTATGACTTGCAAGTGCTAAAAGGTTTTTTTGGGTTTTCATTTTTGAATTTTGTTAATTTTAATTATGTGCTTGAAGGTTTCCTATGTAGCATTGACTTTTTAGTTGTATTTTTTTGACAACGATGTGGATGTTTCTAGTTCATAGGAGTGTTTTTGATTCATGTTATTGGATAATTATTTATTTCTCTTTTATACCCTTTTTAATTTTGAATGGTTGGATAAAATTTCCTTCTAAAAAAACTTGGTGGATAGAACATTCATTATTTGACCTTCACAGGAGTAAATTTCAAGAATTCTATAAATCCTTTAGTCTTATTAATTTTGAGTATCATAACCAGGGCTTTGAAGCTTTACACACTACATTACAAATGGAAGTGGACTATAAGAGAGATGACTATAAAATTTCGACCATTAAACCTTCTTGTAGGAATTTGGTTTCATACATTCCCAATAAGGTCCTTGAAGATCCAGAACAAAATTATGGCAACTCCGTAGTGATAAAATTTGTGGGAGAAATGCATGGCATTGAAGCAATCAAGGATTGGATAGAAATTAAGTGGAAATGAATTGATGGTATTAAAATCATTGATCTTGATAATCACTATTTATTGTTTTATTTTGATTATATTGAGGATTACTAAAGAATCCTTAATGAAGGACCATGGTTGATGACAAGGGAAAATCTCATTTTTCAACCTTGGATATTGAACTAGTCTCATTTAAATTTCAAAATAGATCGACTTCTATTATGGTTGTAACTCCCTATCCTCCCTATCACCTTATGGATGGACTAGAACCTAAAAAGTATTGTATAAATATTTGGTTTGTTTTTTACCATCAATTCTATCACTTTCTCTTGTAAGATATTGATCTTCACTAGAATCTATGTGATTGTGGCCATGAGTTAGACTATTCCCAATTCTATTGGATTGAGGTGTACCTAAGGATCCTGGAACTAAGAAATTATGTTTGATATGGATAAAGATATTTGTTCAAGTTGTAGTAAATTTGTCCATTTTTAGAATTTATGAATTATGACCCTTGGGGATCCAAATTTTATCCTCAATCGAGAAGCTTCTAATGACCATCAATGTTCCTATAATTTTGATGGGAAAATTCTAGACCTCCCATTGATGAAATTTTCATAAAGTTTCAGAGTCAGTAAAAGTTGAAAGACATTCTAATATTTAACAATCTATGGTTTTTTTCATAGTTGTTTTTACTAAGTGGTACTTTTGGATATTGGGGCTCTGATCCTTTTTTGGTTTATTTTGGGGCATGTGGTGACCAGCCTTGGGGTGTGAGACTATGTCACTTTTATGTTGGGTTGTTTCCCTTTCTATAGATCTTGTGAAGTATTTTTATTTGGATGGGCTTTTATTTTTTGTGATTTGGTATCTTTTTCCTACTTGGGTCAGGTCATTTTCTATTTCTTGTTGTCTTTATTGGTTCTTGTTTGTCTCTCTCTAGGGGGACTTGAGCCTTCCATCGTATTTGGGATACGTTGTGTACTACTCAAAGGTGGGTTTACCTTAATCTAAAAACATAAAAAACCAAATGTAATCATTCATATTCCTCTTATTATATTTCCGTATGTAATTTTTATGACCCTAATAAAAACATTTATGCCTTTATGAAAAATTACAAAACCCAAATGAATCCAGTCCTAAAAATTTATATGATTGTATTTTTATTCAAATGTAACATAAATTAACCCAAACGAAACTATTTATATGATTTGTACTATATTTATACATTTAGTTTTTCATATGCTTCATATTTTATTTTCAAATCAAATTTATCTAAACCCCAATGAAAAACTTGTTGTATATCTAGAATTGTATAAAACCCAAATGAAACCAATTACAATTATTCATATGATAATATTGTTCTTCATTTGAAACATAAATAAACCCAAATTAAAATATTCATATTATATTTTTTTACACAACTATAGTAAACCCTAATTAATCCAATTTCAATTGTTTATAGTAAAACATATATAATTGATGTAAACATAAAATAACTCAATCAAAGGTTTTTATATTAACTTGTGATTCTTAATTTACAATGTTAATACACTAATTCAATTGAAAGTATCATTTATAGTTATTATTTGCTTTTTTATTTAAGATGAAAACACAAATGTATGTTAATATCATCTATGTTATTATTTTCCATGATTTATAGACATGATCTTCTGTACTTTACTTGTCATTTTACCATTTTGTGCAATGTTTTGATGTTATAAACTAAATGTGCATTATATGTTATTTTATAGTGTATTTATTTGATAATTTACATAAAATTAGGTAGGGGATTGGTTATTATGGTGAAGGAAAAGAAATTAGATGACATTACCAACATTTCAGTTCAAGATGTGAAGGAAAAGGAGTCATTCTCAAGGATCAATTTCAAATAGAATTAGATCAAATGCAAAAATGAATCGATAGAAGTACTAGTTGTGATACTTTTCCAACAACTTGATCCATTATTTTAGGAGAATAAATAAATCAATTATGTAAAAAGACAACATAAAATTAGTAAAGGGAAAAACACATGATTTTCAAATACCATTAAAAATAAGGTGTTTTCTTATTGTCTTCATAAGTTATTAGTTTAAAATTATTAAGTGTATTTTTGTGTTTCAATTATTGGTGATCTTAGGGTCCTCAAAATACAAGAAATACACCTCTTACACCATAAAAAACGGGGGAGTATCATTAAATAATAGATTTGATATGTCATTATACTATGAGGATGTATGATTTTAAATCTAAAATATCATTCATAAATTTCATGAATTTTCAACATATTGATCCAAAAGGAGTTCCTTATCCGGGAATACATGAACCCTCTAGAGATTGTAGGTGTATGCATGCCCTTTGATCAAGTATATTCAAATTACTACTTCAAGGATAGATGTTTTTTTGGAAATTGCAGTGCCCGTGGATATGATATTTAATGTGAACTACTTGAGTGATATTTTTAATCACTTTCTAAGAGAGAGAGTTAATATGTTGCTTTAAAAAAATATTTTTCAAAGATATGTTTAAAATTGAGAATGATTAATGTAAAAAAACATTATAACGATCCTAATAGCATGAATATGTGGTATGAAGATGATAGAAAAAATCGTCTCCTAGGTGAGCAGAGGAAAGTAGATTGCCCGATAATGTGAGTGGTAGATTGTTTTGTGATTATAAGAACTGAAAACATGATCTAAACCATGAAATCAAAAGAAAGCCATTACTAATTGCAGTGACATTTGAGTTAGTCATGCAAATGGCCTAAAGAGACGAAATGGAGGGGAAATGGCTATGCTTCATAATTGATGAAATGAATGCTTTGGAGACGATTTCAGGGACCGTGTCAAAAATCAGAAAGATTGCCCATCAATAAGATCTATGGATTAGTAAAAAATTAGTACCTTAAGGTGAAAAGTAGAACATGGCAATGGTGAAAGGCCAACAACAATATAAGGTGGGAGAGATGTTATTTTATGAGCTCATAAAATGGTTTATTATATCCATGTAATTTCTTCACTTTAATTTTTAAAAGTTTTTGTTAAGTAAATTTAGATGTGCATAATAAACTCATTATTAATGGAAAGTATAAAATGAATATTTTGTTAAGGAATAATTGTTTGTGCTTATATTATAGTTTGTATGAGTTATTATATTTAAATGAGTATAAAATATAATAATGTGTGAGAGTGATTTGTAAGACCAAATCATATAAATTATCTCTATTAATATATTAGGAATGTATTGAGAAAATAATGGGCTTATGAATAATTCTAAAAAGAGATGTGCGATTGAAGATGAATGTTGACCCATATCTTGTGGGAACTCATATTTGTATATATATTTCTACTTACCTAAATGTCCCAATTAAATATAGAATATATTGTGAGTGTTATTATTACTGTGGTTGGCTCTACTATTGTTTGTATCAGTTCAAATAGTCGTTTGAATTTTCAACAGTGGTTCAGAGCTACTATGAGATCTTGATCATTTATTTGGGGGAACACTTGCATTGGTCTAGTTATTCTTCCATTGAGACAGTCAAGATCACTTTTTATGTAGTATAGATTAAGCGCATTTTATGTTTCTACGTTAGAAATTAGAATAAGCGTATTTTTGTAAAGGGACATCAAGATGAGTCTACATTGATGCTATTTGCATCATAATGCTTTGATCATTTTCAGATTGCTATGTGCATTACATCAATTCGAATTTTACAGACACTGGCACAACATCAACGTTGCATTGGAATTTTTGTTCTGTATTATTCAGTTATCAACTCTGGGTAACAACTGAGCTACTGCTAAATGTTTGCAGTATTTGATTCTTCCATAACCATGAATCCCACGCCCACACCAAATCCAGTGGCATGGTTAATATACCATCTGTCAGCTGCAGTTTCTAGTTTGATTCATATATGTACCCAACTCATGGCTGAATTAAATTATTGTCTTTGGAGAGACAAATTATTCTGTTTTTGATTGAGTTGGCATAGGGATTTGCCTCACGCATTAGATCTACATAGGGATCGACTTCTCCTACAACTCTGAATTATCTTGTTCAAGGAAACTCCTATTGGATTCACATTGAATTAGTTTTCATTTGGATTTTAATCACTTCATTGTAGCCGCCTCAATATTGTCAGAAGCCGTGAGATTATTATGACATGCATCCTATGAATGTAAAAATCCTAAGCTTAGCTTGAGTCCATCGACCTATTTTGGCATCATTACGAGTGATTATCCTTCTTCGGAGCCAATTTTCACGGTATTCACTTCGACTCGGCAGAATCGTTGTGCACTTGGCTCGCTACATGCTCACATTCACCAACCCATATTTGGATATGCTCATATTTTAAAAAGGGTCGAATATTTTTTTAAGAGCTTTAAATTGAACTATTATGTTAGGTTTCGGTTTAAACATTTAGAAATATTGAGAACCCTATTGGAATTTTAATGTCATGCTAGGTCTAAATTTCAATGTTTAGAGGGCGTTGAATACATAAAGGGTGGAAGTTGGTATTGTAAAAAAAAGTAATTTATTATTATTATTATTATTATTATTATTATTATTATTATTATTATTATTATTATTATTATTATTATTATTATTATTATTATATTTTTATTAAATTTATTTTGTATTGAAAGTGTCGTAATTTTTTATTTTTTTTTAAAAAATGCCTTGTAGATGTAGTTTAAGAATAATTTGATGTCCATTTTATAGGGATCATTTTAAAATTGAACCCATGATAAAAATTATAACTAGCCTAAATTTTTTAATATAAAGGTAATGGGAGAAGGAAGCCAAACAATGTCTTCTCTTCGATCATCAATGATGGTGCCACATTCTAATTTGGTGGTATTTTGTTTTAGTTTGTTTTACATGGTAGTGAATAAGAACATAAGTAATACTTTTATTAAATTTTTTAATAAGTAAGCATAATTTCTATGTATATTTTTCTCATGTAACATGGTGATGAGCACTGAAAAATGTAATATACCATCAGGATATTGAGGTTGTTGGTCGATCATAGTAAAACCATCATTATTTAGTTGTTGGTTAACCATTTGTAAAACCATTATGTTTGCTTGTGGGTTAACTAGCTTTAAAACTATCATTTTTAGTTGTTAGTTAATCACTTGTAAAACCATCATGTTTTGTTGTTGGTTAACCACTTATAAAATTGTCATTTTTGATCATCGGCTAACCACTTTTAATGTCATCCTTGACGTTGTTGATTTTTCTAATTAGAAAAACATCCAAAGCATGAGCAAGCATCAAGGAGACACATTGCAAGTACAATATGGATGTTTTCTCCATGTTCACAAAAGGGGTAAATGTTAGGAATAAATATGTTAGTACTCACATTATATTTTGTAAGGGTTAGTATATTTAGATAAGTATAAAATATAATAATGTGTCTGAGTGATTTGCATGAATAAATCATAAGTATTATATTTAGAGAGATACAAGGAATGTGTTGAGAGAATATTGGGTTTATGAGTGATTCTAGCAAGATATATGTAGGATTGAAGATACGGGTTAACTCTTATCTTGAGGGAACTAATGTGTGTGTGTGTGTGTGTGTGTGTGTGTGTGTGTGTGTGTGTGTGTGTGTGTGTGTGTGTGTGTGTGTGTGTGTGTGTGTGTGTGTGTGTGTGTCCTTACATGAATAAAAAAAGTCTCCATTGAATATAGAATATAGTGTAAGTGTTATTATCAGTCTTTGTGTTTATCTCTACCATTATTTGTATTAAATCAAAGAGTATAAAATCTCATTAAAATTTTAACATATTTTACCTTAGTTATTCTATGTAAGCTATTGTTACCTATTTAAATAAAATTTTCTAACATATGCATGAAAAAGACACCATTTTTTTTATGTACATGCCATAAGAACGTATTATATTTAAAAAAACATCTTTTTAGTAATATAAGACTCTTAATAACCAGTCTATATGAGTTTTGAAAATCGCTAATTTATCTCTAAAGATCCCCAGTCTAGCTACGAAGCTCACTATTTTGGCTCTAGAGATGTCCATACTAGTTCTAAAAATTCTTAAGAAGCCTAGTAAATAACCATTGAGGATTATACATTGAGGCAAGGACATACACACTTGATTGGAAGTTGTCTAATAGAGTTTTTTGTGATCAATTATATATATATATATATATATATATATATATATATATATATATATATATATATATATAGACTTTCCAAATATAGTAAAATCTATTTTTAACTATGGTATTTATAGAAGTTTTATTATGAGTGGCTTTAAGTAATGTTTTTTGATATGATAAAAGAATTATGGTCAAAAGATATAAACTGCAAAATAATTGCAACCGATAGGAGACATGAAATCACATATGAAATTGAATACAACACTTTCCACTAAATTTTATTAAAAATGGAAAGGATGTTATTATGATATTGCTTTGGAATAAGTAAGATCTTATTTAAATTTTATCACATTAAGTTATCTATTTTTAATCAATTGTTATAAAACATTGTGATATATGAATAATGTCCCCATGAGAAGATAAATATGAAGTATTAAGGATTCATTAGTTTTAACATCACTATTTTAAATATCGTAAGAATTTTCTAGAAGTAATATGAAAATTATTTCATGAAGTTTATAAAATTCTAATAGTGTTCCAATCCTATTATGATGCACAGTAAGCTTACACTCAACCAAAGAAGAAATATCTATTTTGGTATTTATATGTTCATTTCATATTGTAGTGTCTTAAGGTTTGTCATCCATTCTCTAATGCAAAATATTGTGTTATGTGTCTCCCTTACAAGACTGTGTGCTAATGTGTGTGTTTTAAGAAAGATTAATTTTAACATTATTTTTTACAATTATATTCCTTTCAAAGCATTTCCCTTTCTTCAAAATAGATTAATTATGTTTTTTTATTTCATGTAGTATACATTTCTATAAATAAACCAAAGGTGTGTTTACGTGATTTCTTTTCAATTTTAGAAAGTGTGTTTCCTGTATAAGTACTTTAATTTAATAAGTGTGTTTTATTTCACAACTAATAGATTAGATGTTTGAATTAAGTAGATTAGAACCTTAGTAGTAAAGGATCCAAAATTCACCCCAAATAGATAATTCTTAATAACCATTTTACACAAATTATTATTTATTACCGTTAAAAACCGCATGGATTGACTTGAAATATTATTCTAAATAAAGAATAAATAATGACCCTCATCATTTTTAATGCCATTGTCATTGATTTTCTATTTATCAATAAGGTATAAAGTCTTAAACCGATAGTTGGTTAAGAAAAAACTTCCTATAAATAAAAAATATTTATGATTAGACAAAGAGATTCAAAGGGAAAATATATTCTTAAGAACCCCGAACAAATCACAAGTATTAGTATATCACAATAATAAAGTGTATTAATAGTCCTTTCAGAATAATAAATTTAGAATTTTGAAGAGGAACAATAGTTAGGCTCACTTAAACGTTGGAAATATTTTGCATATGAAGATTCATCCATAAAAAAGAAGCAATGTAGGAGATAAAAAATATTGTAAATGAGAATATTGAATCTCAATAAAGTAGCCTTATAACCACTTATGGTGATTCACCATCTCCCATGAGAAATATCTACAACATATATTGATAATAAATGGAAGACAACATAATAAACATAATAAATCCAAAAACTAGGGTTGAATCAAGTAGACCTCAACTACAAGGGAAAACGTTTACCTATGATATTGTACTATATTGATATTAAATACTACAGTGAAAAATATATGACCACATATATTATCTGATTTTAAGTAAATATATACATAATATATTTACCAAATATTATTTAAACTCAAAGTATTATGTTAAACTTATGACTATGAATCTGATAATCAACATCTGAAATTGTTTCCTTCAACACTCAAAGATTAAAATATGAGGTGGCTTATGGGATTACAATAATAATCCATTCACACATGAAATGAAAAATAGATTATTAGATAAATATCATTATTATTGTAGGGTATGAAATTAAAAATTAAAATTCATCTATATAGAATAAAAAGAAGATGAAAACAAAGAAGATTATCTTTCTTGTTTCATTTTTTCCCTTAGAACGTGCGGATATTAATTGGATGAGGAACTATGTTATATTGGTTTATTCAAGGGATTATATGATGATACTAGATAATCCTTGAATATAATTCGATAAAGGTGATGTAAATAAACTTAGTCTCAATGATATTTTGAACTCTATAATAATTAGTCAAGGACAAGGGCTAGTGTTAGAAATTTGAAAATAGAAAAATGAAACAACGATGCAGGACAACTAATGGAAGAATTTTCAAATATTAAAACATACATTTTTGTTCAATAAAAAACTAAATTATATGTATTTAAATAAAAATATAATGCCTCTATTGAACCTTTAGTTATGTATTGACCCAAATGTAGATTGAAACATGCCCTCTAAGACTGTCCTCTTGGCATAATATTTACATGTGGTATTTTGATGCAGATACCCATGACACACAAAATTATATTGTAATTAATATCATTAAGGATAAATTGAAATGCATTACCCAACTGATAAAATATCTAAATTATATACAAATACAAGGGAATAATTTATCTTATAATCAAAACCCACATCATTTTGTTCTTATATCTCCTTCTAATAAATATATGATGCAATGGGTTGGACAAACACCTCCACAAACATGAGGAACACCAAATTGGTCTCCAAAACAATGGAAACAACCACAAACAAACATATATATATATATATATATATATATATATATATATATATATATATATATATATATCAAAACAATTAACCATGGATTCCAAAAATAAATCAATAATGTGTACCTCTATGAACATTTAATCAACAAATGAGGCATCCAAACCAACATGTGTTTATGACAAATGCTACTATCCAAACCCAACAAAATTAAAAAGTAAATCAACCTTAAATAGCTACACAAATGGTAACAAAACCTAAGAATATACAATCAAACCATTTCTATGGAACATAATAAAAGTGAAATATAGGAGTAAGTGACATAGATTATAGCAATGTTCAGTTACGTTCATGAAAAATGTTGACTAGTCTTTCTTCACTCACTATCATAAAAAATTATAATTAAAGGAAATTTAAAGCCATACAAATGAGGAATTATAGGAAAAATAGGAAAATCATGACATATAAAACATTAGGAAACTACCATTCCCTCACTAATTTCATTTTTGAAAAGTCTTAAAGAAACAACAAATAAAAGTAAATCTCACATAGTCCAAGAACTAGAGAAAACTTAACATTAAAATACTGTTGTTGAAAACCATAAGAGACATCCCTAAGCTTAATATAATAATCAAATGTTTATATGTAAAAACTATAGGAAGAAGAATATAATATAATAAAATCATACAATTAGATGGTAAGCTTCTTAAATTGTTAGTAATGAAGTTATTTCTAATAAAGTATGAAGATCTTTGAAGTCTAGTCATCACCATAGCCATAAGAAAGAAAAACAAATACATAATATTTTAGTGTAATTAAGAGATTATATCAATGTCATGACATCAAACACATTGAAATCACTCTCCTTTAATTGGGTAAATCCAATTACTATATCCCTAAAAATGGATAACTAATCCATTACAAAACTAGTGGTGTTTATAAAAGATATCTTAGTAAAGGTAGAGTCTTGGTCCAATATCCTGTAGATTTAATGATAATTCATTAAAAGTGTTAAAATTTAGATTATCCATTTATCATATGAATGATATGGATTGACACAGTTTCATCACACATAGATTATAGATTTGGAGATATCACAATCTCTAATGGATTGAAAGTAAAAATGTAACTATCTATATCCACTTAAAAATCCAACCCCAAATTCCTCAAATCATGTATGGGTTGATGAACCATATAAAATAGAAATATTATTGATTACATGAAAATGGTGTCATATAGAAACTATAAAAATGATATATATGATGAGTTAATAAGTTATATGGATTAAGATAGTCTAGCTCTAAAATTACCTAGTCTGGTTCATTAGATACCCAGTCTGACTCCACATATGTCTTGCCTAGCTATGTAGATCACCATATCAAATTTATAAATTCTCAAAAAATATAAATCAGGTTATAAAATCATATTTTAGGACACTTATTATTAAACCTATGATCACACACCTATCCAAAATATTATTGTTAAATGAGCACATAATAGTCAGGAATCCTTTCATTTTACTTTTTACTACCCATTAAAATGTGTGACTTCAAAAAGAGAATACTACTTAAAATATGTAAAAAAATTATACATGTTTCAACCTCATCCTTATCCCTTGAATACTCTCATGAATTAATCTAGGCAAGATAATTCAATCTATCCAATGACAAAATAAAATAATACATAGATAGGCAAAATGATAAACATAAATAATTGGTTAACTAATCAATAGGCAACCATGATATTTGATGTACTAAAGGGTCATAATCAAACCTTTTATTTAGAATATAGTGACATGCAAGGAATATATCCAGGTTTATTCACCAATAACATATACATTAAAAACATTAAATCAGTTAGAAAAACTCAAAGAATGATAATCCAATGTTAATAATGATGGTCAAAATTAAAATAGAAAAACTATTATAGGTAGGATTCATATATCTAATATTGGATAGTCAATGTGTCTCAACACTAGTAATAGTTACTTAAAAATATTTCAAATAGATATTATGTATATATTATTGGTAATTTAACAAAGAAACTATGAAAGACTATTTTCCCTTGCCCTTCATAGACCAAGGCTTAGATAATCTAGAAGGAAAGAAGTATTTTTTCCTTTTTAGTTAGATTTAGTGGATATAATAAAATAGGATTAACTCGTGAAGACTTGGAAAAAATTAATTTCACATGTCCTTGGCAGACATTTTCATACATTGTTTTACCCTTTGACTTGTGCACTACACCAGCCACCTTTCAGAGAGCAATCATTGCTATACTTGTTGATCTTACTAATGAGTATATTGAAGTATACATGGATGATTTTAAATTTGATGTGAAAGCATTGGATGAAACTTTTAACGGATATAAATAAAGTTTTCATCATGTGTGAACCAATAAACTATACATAAGTCATATAAAATGTTTGAAGATGGTAGGTAAAGGAATTATCTTAGGGAATCATATCCTATCCTAAAAAAAAAAAAAATTATTACAACCACACCTTGAGATGCATTATGTTTTTGTTGACATAATAAAATTATAGGATCTTCTTATCCAGATTGGAATTTTGAATACTCAATACAGTTGATTATTATGTTCTAGAACACAATGATATTAACTATGATTCATTATTAAATATACGTATATGCCTAGTTCAATTATGGCATGTTATTTTATTCAGTTCAAATCATATTTTATTACTATTTAATGTATATTCATTAACTAGGTGTTGCTAATGGTGTAATTAGTATTTATAAGAATACATCGAGTGAGCTAGGATTATTCATGGACTTCAGCCACTAATAAAAAAAGGTAAGTTATTTAGAATATGAGTGGGTAAAGATTGGTAAAATAGTAGGTGATAGTTATATCCATGGTTTGTATCAATTCCTTTTATATCTGTTACTCCATATTTGAATGTGTTTTTATTATTATGCATATGATTACTTGTATTGCCATTTCACACATGTTTTATGTTTGTAGGGATTTAATGAGTCTTTGGGGTGTTATTGTGGTCTCTATTGTGTTTTATGTTCAAAATCAATTTTGATTTTATTTGGGTCTCCTTGAAAGTGTTGGTTTCAACTTTCTCTTCACCCCCTCCCCTACCCCCTTTCCCCATGACATGGTTTGTATCAGTTCCATTTATATTGGTTACTCCATCTTTTATCATCTTTTTATTATTTTGAATATGATTTATTGGATTGTTGTTTCACACTTCCCTTATGTTTTAAGGCATTTAGTGATTCTTTGGGGAGTTATTGTGTTCTCTAATGTGTCGCATGTTTGAACTCCATTTTCATTTTATTGGGGTCTCCTTGAAAGTGTTGGTTTCAAATTTCTCTTCACCCCTTCTGCTGCCACCCCTCCCTCCCCCCCACCATCATTATATTTAATTATTTAGTCATGCACTTTAGCCATGATATAATAACATTGAAATAATTTTCCCCTTGGGTGGTTAGATCATGACTTGGTTTAGACTCCCATGGAATTTTAATAAGTTTTATTCATTGAACAAAATGGAATTTTTTAATTACTTTGTCTTAGGGAATTGGTCATTGAATTCCTAGGCTTATTATGAATATATCAATGTAATTTAAAAAACATGGTTTGAACATAATTATGTATGGTTTGACTTGGCATTATTAGTATTTTCTAACTTAATGACATGGTGGTTTTGGGTAAAATGTTTGGGTAGATTCTAAAAGCATGGTAAAAAAATTAATGGGGGTGGTTGAAGATTTATTATGAGTATGGATCCTAATTGATACATTTTGTTTCTGCACTCTTACCTTTTAGAAGAATGGATAACATGAAGCTCCCTACCTAGGATAGAACCCTATGTAGTAGCTTGGCATGAGTAGCTAAAAAGTTGAATGCTTTTAAGAGGCTAAAATATGTTGCCTAGACATGACTAGAATTGGGTAAAATCCATTGTTGGATATGGGTGAAGAGTCTTGACTCCTACAGGGAGTGTGAGTAGATTGCATTGGGTAAGTAAAAGAGCCATGGAACTAATAACATGGCCCCACTCCCACCCCACACCATTTTTAATTAGTAGATTTCATGTTTTAAAGAAAATTGATGTATTTATTATTTTTATTATGCAATAGGTTTAAGAAAAATATTTGAATCATTATGGGTTTACTATGAAGTCATGAGACTTCACACTAAACCCATAATAAAGTAAATTAAATTATTACTCATTATGGGCTGCATTATACTTTGAGCATATTTTTTCTATATTTGCTTGCATTTAACTTGCATAAGTGTTGGGCAACCCTAGACGGTTAGCTTAGAAATAATTCATGTTTACAACCTTATTATACATGATGAATTAAGAACTAAACATTATTACCTCATTTTTCAATAATTTAACCCCTTTTTAATTTAGGTTATTATCTGTTGTTCTTGAATCCTAAATAGGTGGACAAGTTTAATTTTTTTATAAAGTTTCTAATATTTAAATCTTATTTTAATATACACTAGATATGAATTAGCTGATTATACCCTCTACTTCTATGAGTGAATTCTTTTACATAGTTGGAACCCTTAATGTGAAAACTATGACCCTATTGTGGGAAAAGGCAAAAACCATTAGGTTATCATGATTGAAACTCCTTAGGACTGTCTTTCATTACTAGATTTGTATAGCAAAAAGTAACTATTTATATTATAAGTAAGCTAGAGAGAGAGAGAGAGAGAGAGAGAGAGACAGAGAGAGAGAGAGAGAGAGAGAGAGAGAGAGAGAGAGAGAGAGAGGAGAGAGAGAGAGAGAGAGAGAGAGAGAGAGAGAGAGATACACATACACATAAACACACACACACACACACACACACACACACACACACACACATAAATAGACACATACACATAAACATAAACACACACACACACACACACACACACACACACACACATTTACATTTACATATACATATACATATTTACATATACATATACATATACATATATACATACATACATACATATATATATATATATATATATATATATATATATATATATATATATATATATATATATATATATACATATATATATATATATATATATATATATATATATATATATATATATATGAATTAGATGATTATACCCTCTACTTCCATGAGTGAATTCTTTTACACAGTTGGAACCCTCTATGTGAACACTATGACCCTATTGTGGGAAAACTAGAAAACCATTGAGTTATCATGATTATAACTCCCTAAGACTCTGTTTCATTACTAGATTTGTATAGGAAAATGTAACTATTTCTATTATAAGTAGCTGAAGATATATATATATATATATATATATATATATATATATATATATATATATATATATATATATATATATATATATATATATATATATAATATATATATATATATATATATATATATATATATATATATATATATATATAGACACACACACACACACACACACACACATATGTGTGTGTGTGTGCGTGTCTATATATATATATATATATATATATATATATATATACTATATATATATAAATTATACATATACATATATATATATACATATACATATACATATATGTATATGTATATGTCCATGTACATGTACATGTATATGTACATGTATATATACATATACATATACATACATGTACATGTACTTATACATATACATATACATATATATATATGTATATGTATATGCATATGTATATATATATATGTATATGTATATATATGTCATGTCCCTTTTTCGTGGACATTGACAGGGTTGATGATTAGCTTATTATGCGACCTTCGTAGGCTAATATGATGGATCGAGGGTCATAATGGAGCTTGGCTTGACATTGATTCACATAATTTCTACATTTGGTTTTCATTCAGGGTCTTTTAGACATGTTTGATTGATGCTCCTATTATTTTAGGGATATTTGACATGCAGCGGAGCACCTTTATTTTGGTATGGTCATATGCGGAATCACTCCCTGATTCACCCTGCTTCGATCGGTTTGAGGATCTGACGTATATTGAGGGAGATATTAATATTTGATTGATTTAATCAAATATTAATTATTTGGTCTCATTAATAATTAATTATTAATTATTAATTATTTGCTCTAATTTTAAATTAGAAACCCTAATGCTAATTTAAGAAAACCCTAATTAGGGCAAGCATATCTTTTGAGGGTATAAGGGTTTCACATGGAGGCCATTATTGAGATATGTATGCATAGATTATTGATTATTGAAAATTGAAGAAATTCTTCTGTGAAGACTGAGCCAAGGGTTTCAGGATTCCATAGCAGTGGAGAACGTTCCCTCTTCATTGTGTGTGATTTAGAGGCTGTGAGATATCAGCTGATTTATTGCCAAATTGAGAGATAGCTTCATCCAGAAGTTATCACAGAGATACAGAGCTGAGAGATAGCTTCACCCAGAAGTTATCACAGAATTCCAGGGTTGAGAGATAACTTCACACAGAAGTTTATCACAGAGCTTTCCAGGTATTTTCTTTATTTAGTTTTGATCCAATAAGTTATACAGAGATAGATCTTGTGTTAGAATCTATATTCGTGAGATCAGGTTGTTCAGCTATCAGGGGTTAAGAATAGACAGGTTGGCGGCCGTACCAAGTCCGTACAGGTCCGTACAGATCCGCTCAGGCACCGACCATGGCAGACAAAGAGCTTCCAGTGACCGACATCGGTCGACTGAAGACCGACGTCGGCAGAAAGCCGACTGACAGTGACCGACGTCGGCGAGATACCGACCAACGACGGTGTCTGTGTGTTGACACAGAAAAGCAGAGACCTTCTAGAATCCAGATTTCACTTCCAGATTAGCAAAAGCCAGGGTTTTAAGACCAGATTTTAATATTCTTTTATTTGTATAACAGAGACTCAATTGTGTAATCTTCCAGAAGAACAAGTGATGAGATCTTTGGTTTGCTATTGAGATATTATATTGTGATTTGTTTATGCATATGTGAATCTATTCCACAGAATTGTATCTTGTTCAGAGCTTTATGAGTTTATATATTCCCTGTTTAAA
>JARHVA010009654.1:242500-260000 GCA_037957365.1 Torreya grandis
AGGTCCCAATATTTTTTGAATATTTTTCTAATTTTTTACTAATATATTAAAACAAAAAATTCACTTCAAATTTCAAAATTTAATAGTAATTTAAAAAAATATATTTTTATCAAAACCCTAGTTGCACATACTAGGTCCTATTCAATAAAGATATTTCTAATAATTTTGTAAATTTTTAATTGCATATTACACTCATAAATTCACTCTAAATTTCAAATTTTCATAGTAATTTTCAAATAAATCATCTTTCAAACCCTCGTTGTATATACTAGGTCCTATTGCTTCTTGAGATATCACCTTACATGTTTTATATTTTTGTATCCTTTTTATGCAATCTCTAGTTAACTATTTTTAGGATGTTACATTTTCTATATTTCGTACTTTCATTTTCTAGCACTTTATCTATTACAAATTATTGCAAAAAATTCAATCAAATCTCAATTTTTTTCCTACCTTATAAATGTCCCAATAGACTAGTTTTGATGAAATTGATAAAATGGAACTTCAAAAACATTTAACTAAACACCCTGCCATGCAAGATGACATGCTTAAAATACTTCAAGAGGAACAATAAAAAGTGAACAATGGTCAATCTTCAAAAACCATAAAGCAACTAGTTGTAAATGACACTATGTGGGAAACCATGTCTTAATAACTCCTATAGCATCCCAACCTACCTCTATGCCACCAACTATAGCTAGTACATACCTATCCCCTGATGTGGTACACCTTGTGTAAGAGATAAGATCTCTTCAATCCAAGATGCTACATCTTGAGCAAGGTTTCTCTAGACCTATGCAGGGTTTGGATTCTTTTGATCTATTACATATACCATTGTCACGTCGCGTTATATCTACACCTTTTCCACAAGGTTTTGTTCAACCCAAGTTGGCTCTATATGATGGCAAGGGTGATCCAGAGACACATTTGAGATCTTTTCACATAGCATGCATGTACTATGTACCAAATGATTGGCTACGTACAGTGTTATTTCTATGGAGCCTAAAGGATTATTCTTTACAATGGCTCTATAGTCTACTAAATTAGTTGGTTAATGCATTAAATCCTTTAGCAGATATGTTCCTAGCCCATTTTAGCATCAATATTGGTGATAAGGTCTCATTCACTAGTTTGACAACAAAAACAAAGGTGAAATGATCATCTCACAAATTATGTTCTTCAATATAAAAATATTTTGGATAAGATGACTAGCCCTATGGCCAATCAAGAGTTATATGATCTCTTCAAACATAGTCTTCTACCAGCTTTTCATGAATCAATTATGTTCAAAAGATTATCTTCCTTCACTAAATTTTGTCACACACTAAAGGAAAGAGAAGTCAGACTAATTTCAATAGGTAAACTCAAGTACACAAGTATCTTAGAAATTAAAAAAATAAGATTAACAACAAAGTCTCATATAAAATCAAGTTTAATTATAGAAAGAGTCAAAATCAACCAATAGTTAATGTGGCTTGTTAACCCCCTCAACATGAAATTTTATCATCGCCTCCTCAACGAATTTCTACTAATCTACCTATTTCTCTAGTCATACTTTTAGAGTAGCTATTATAATGTAACATCATATATCTCCCTCTTATTCAGGAATTTGACCCAAAAAATCCTCTTCCATGGGAATATGATCAGCATGAATTTTATGAGTTTCATAGGGTAATAGGCCATACAACAAATAGATGCATCATTTTGAGACACAAGATATAGGATTTTATAGATGATAATCATATTGATCTTAACACTTTAGTGGATCCTCCTCAGGCCAAGCTAACATAGGATAAAACATTAAAAATGTTTTTTGATCCTTTTCCATACCATTCTAAGTAAGAGATAGGGGACACATCATAGGTTCACCATGCATATCATGCACATCCCCCACTAGATAGATATAAGGCACCTTTAGTTGAGACACATCCATTAAGCATTATGATTATTATATATAATTCTAGAGTTCTAGCAAGACCTTCCATTTCTTTCTCAAAGTAGGAGATTATCGAGGATGATTCAGATCATCACACACTCTTTATTAGAGCTTACATTCATAGTCATCCTATTCATAGTGTTATCATAAATAATAGATCTAGTGGGAAATTGTAAACTATGACCTTATTACAACATTTAAGATATTTAGAGTAGGATATTACCCCAATTGACATAATTATTAGTGGATTTAGTGGGCACATATAGATTTCATTAGGTGAGATTGTACTTTCTCTATAAGTTGGTCCAACACACATGGCCACACCATTCACTATTATTCACAATGTAGGAGATTTTGATATGTTACATGGTTGACCATGGATTCAAAAATTTTGATTAGTACCTTCTACAATTCATAGATGCATGAAATTCACTCTTACTAATCAGGTTATTCTAGCTGGTGGAGTTCTATATGAATTACCACTCCCAGCATTAGAGCCATATTCTATAGTACAATAATCCATTTTAGTTTCTCTACTAGCTATAGTTCCTCCTCTAATTTTTATTTAGACTCAGTTGAGACATCCATCTCTAGAACAAAGAGTCCATACACCTCTGTAGCTTTAAGATTCTAGATAGCTTCTAGTTATAGTTTTCACACCTAGGGTAGTATCATTGAGATCTTATGTATCTGCTCATAGAGCACATGTTCATAGAGCTTATCCTACTACCAGATGGGTTCCTAAGAGCCCCATAGTTTCAACCACTTTTAAAATTTATAGGGGGACCCTACACTTAATTTATACTTCAAATATTTTAGAGCCATAATCTCAGCATTTCCATCATGTTTCACGATAACGTATAATTCCTCTCTTTGATACATGACACCATAATAAGGAGTCTTTAATGAGACTCATCAGTTTGTATAATTAATTCTCATTATTTATTGTACATAGTTTCTTATTACTGATTGTACATTAACTATATTCAAAATTAAAAAAAAATTCAAATATATAAAAAATAAAAAAACATTCAAATATTTCACAATACAAAAACATGCAAATAATTCAAAAAATAATAAAAAACATTTTGATTGTATGCATCATCCATGATTTAGCCTTCTACTATCATGATAGGCTTACATTTTTTGTTCTATACTATTATCTATTGATTTATCTACATTACCATACTTCACTTGATCTTCTTTGATTGTGTGTAGTGACATATAGCTCCTTGATTATTTCAATCTAACTATTAAGGGGGCATCATACTTCTACATTCGAGACACACATTGATATACATACCCACTGGGGGCATGTTTTACATGACTACATCATATAGGTTATGTCATTCCTATACCACACACTCTAGTTATCATGTTGATGTATATTATTCACTAAATTACATATATTACTCTATTAACAGTCACTACTATATAGCAATTGTGTATTTATTATCATATACCTAGTCTTGTACTAACATGTATTGCATACATTCACTTCTTGATTTGATTAGTTATATGCATTTGTATTTAAAGTATTTAACATGGTTTCCTTTCTTTCTTAGAGTAGCTTGATGTGATTACATTTCTTAATTCTTGTTTATCTCCTATATGTGCCTTAGGACATTTTCCAATGTCCTTTACTTCTATTCATGTGTGTGCCTTAAGAAATTTTTTAGTGTCCTTTGCTTGTAATCTTACATGTGATTATGGCTTTCATTCCAACATTGCTTTTTTAATCATATGTGTATGTGGAATTTGAACATGCCTTCTATGCTTACTTTCTAGTTTGAGTGACCTGTACTCATGTCCCTTGTTTGGTTGGCCCCTTGGCTACTCTTGTATGATTCTTGCTTCTTTATTTATGTGCTTGTTTCTTGTTTTCTTTTCATTATTTATAATTCCATGATCCACATCATGCATTATCTTTCTTTCTTAGATGTCATGATGGACATCATGCTCCATCCCTGCAAGTAACAACTAATAACAAACCAGACTTTTAATTTTAATTTAGTACATTGTAAATTAATATTACATTATTGTATCTATTTAGGCATACCCTTGTTTATCTAACAATATCTTAATATAAATATTGTTATATATAATGTATCTTTATAATATAACACACTTGTAGGGATCTTTATTCTGAGGGTAGTCATTACAGAATCTCCATTCCTACCTGTAGAAGAGGGGACAAAAAGCATGGGTTTTTTCATAGAGATCAGATCTCCTAATAGTCAAAAAATTAGTTTCATAGCACCTAAAATAACAACCAAACATCAAACCATTTAGAATAGACTAGACAAACAGTGAAAATGCTAAAACACTTACCATAATTGGCGTTAGGACAATAGCACCCAACATAGACTATAGCACCAGTGTCACTACTATCTATTTTTAGTGCTTATATCTAAAGAGCATAAAAACCATACTTTCCATAAGTAGTCACAAAAGTAGGTTTAAATATAGTTTTACACAATTAGACCAATTCATAATCAATAAATTTTAGTACACTTTCACTGAGAGAATCCAGATATAGGGGCATCATGTGTGGCATGATAGCTCTCACATAAAGTTTTAGATATAGTAGTTGATATGACTTCTACATCATAATCTATATTTAAGAAACCAGTGATTGGGGGCAATGTACATGACACATTTGTTTTATTTTCTTTTTGAGTTTAGTATTACCTAGGCATTGTCGGTAGTTATGTTCCTTATTCCATGTATAGGTGGTTTGCATCATTTTGGAATGGATTTCATACAAGCATAACTTCCCAATTTATTGAGTTCCCAAGTGGATTTCATATAAATCTAGTGCACTAGTTTCATAGTGGCTTTCATACAAACCTAATATCCATCTTTCAGAATGGCTGAGATCGGCCTAGTTTCCAGTATACATTCAACTATCCATGCCATCATTTTAAAATTATAGATCATTCATGAGATTTAGGATCTATCTCGTATGGCATACATTTCAAACTAGTATTATTTCATAGCTTCACTTCATGGGGAAATGATGGAGTTAAAGGACTAGATAACTGTTATATTCTTGAGCCACCTAGGTATATTCGTTCCTTTCTCTTTTTTTCTCTCTTACCCAATTTTGTAAGTTCTTATTTTAGATATAGTGTATTTAATAAGAACTAATCTACTCTTTATTTTCAATTGTAGATTTATACTTCATAGTGTGATCTCTCTATGAAAACCCAACATCACATAGCTTCATGAGCTTCATCCTTGCAACTAAGTTCAGGTATGATTTAAATTTTTTCCTTATCCTAGTATTTCACTTTGATGCATCACTAAAATAAAGTTGGGGGTGGGGAGAATGTATTCGTATACAATGCAAGGAGTGTTAAATTGAGTGTGGCTAAGGACACCCAATCTATAGGTCCTTCCTTCTTAATTTCATGACCCTAATTGGCATCTTTTCACTCATTCATAGTCATTTGTAGCCTTCCAGACCTAATCTTAGTTGAGCTAGACTCCTCTTACCATGATAGATCCATCACCTTAGATCTTGTTTGCTCAAGGCAATAATACCAGACTAAGAGTATAGCACCATTGCTACTCTTATATGCTTTTGATGCTCTTTTACATTCCATTTCTATCCCCAATGGTCAATTCCTTCTAGTTATCCATCCTCATCCTTATTAGCCTAACGTGACCAAATTCAATCCATGACTTATGGATCCCTATAAAGCCCATTCAAAGATCATTTGGAAAGGGTTGGTAATTATCACTAAGCAAGCAAGAATACAAGCAAGACTACTCAAAAAATCTTCCCTATTATATATATATGGTTAGAACATATACTTACAAGCTTATTCAAATCCTTACACCAATCCCTAGCCTTCTCAAGAACATCTAGTTTAGCATTTTACATATTCATGCACACTATTGCACAAATCACATCAAGTGGGAGAAATACATATGGCTTGATGCTTCTTAAGAGTATTAGTATTTAGACAATGTGCACACACAAGAGGTATTGATCCACATTTACTGAGTCATACACACACTAACCCCTGAACTTTTTGGAAGTTGGTCAAATTATAATGGAAAATAGGGATTGAATAGAAAATATGTTCTACAAGGAGCTCTATATATTTCCATCTGTCAAAACTTCATGGACAGGGTCACATAGAATCAATGAATAAAACCCAAAAATATTATATCCTTAGTACAATAGTGGTAGAGGTGAACTATAGTGCCAATGCCATTCCTACCTAATTTGGACACTCATGTCCAATCATAAAACAAAGTTTAGATTTCAATTTATGATAGTGTCCTAGTCTTGCACAGTAAGCTCTATCCTTTGTCTTGCTCAAACCAATCAGTTTCTAGATAAGTTTTGTTTTGTTTTCTTTCCTTTATTACTATTTTTAGAAATATTCAAATTGCAATCAAATTTCACAAATTAGTAGCTTAATAATTTCATATCTATTTACTGATTTTATTAATCAGAACCTTTAACTAATTTAGGATTAATATACTAATATTCTCGAAACTATTAAATCAAAATGGTTGTTATTATTGTTGTTATAATAATAGATGAATCCATGTGAACAATAAGTACTATTGATAATTATTATCCTTATAAATTCATATTCATTAATGTTGTATCCTTATTGGGTTTGGAAAATGGAAATGAACCATAAAACGTTATTTTTATTTACATTTTGACATGAGGGATATCTCACCTTAAGGCATATTATATGTTTAAATTTGAATGCTCTAGATTATTTTGATAATCTTATATAGGTATATTCAAACCATAAGGATGATTTTAGTATGAATAACGTTTCCTATTGGCATTAAAAGTAAATGGATCATGGTTACTGAGTTGTTCTTTTTAGTTTGAATCCCTCCTTGTTTGAATAAGTATGTGGAGTTGGGCTTAATTATAAATGTTTATTTATGAAGGTTTTTAATCATACTTCTTGGCTACTTATTTGTAAAATTTTATGTAGGCTATCTTGTGTTTTAAAAAAGTTGATATTCTTGGGTGAATCATTATTCTGGAAAGAGTTGCATATATCCACCATTGATATCTTCTTATGATGATATTTTAAATATCTTTCAAAGATAATATGAAACCTTATTAATTTAATGTTGTTGCTGGAAAACTACAACTAACTTGCTAAACTCTTATAAGTTGCTTAAAATATATATATTTCATCCAATTATATGTTTTCTTGTATATTATTAGTATAGACGAATTTACAAAACCATAATTTTAGTTTTTCTAATATCTTAGAGTGAATTTAAATTTTTCATCATTGGATTATATTGATAGATATGTCATATGGATAGAAATACCTTAGTAACTCTTTGCAACCATGGACATTTGGCTTTATTGAGTTCAAAGTATTAAATGAACATTTAAAGTTTGATAGATGAGTCTGTTATTGGGACATGTAATTAGAATTTGGTAAAAAATCTAATTAATATTATCTCCTTGAAATTAATATGATTAGGTGATTATAATAAGTTATTGGTGTCAATAACATTTAGTAGTATGAACCATCCATAAAATCAAGGTAGTTGCTATACCCTGCTCAAATTGGTAAAGTTTTCTATAGCCATATTAATTTGTTGATGTTACATAATTGGTTCTAGTCCAGAATAATGGTTATTTGTATGCCTTTCCTATACTGAAGATGTCCTCTATACATTGGTTATACACATTTAATAGATTTCAATCTCTTCTAATGTTTTTGGTTTCATTTATCATGCATTTGCATGGTATATTTGATATATTGAATCCCATAAACTCTATCTGGATGAAATTTGATGTTTACAATGTCCATTTTATTTTATTACACCTACCTATATATGTGATAGATTTGTAATATGGATTATATGATTAATAACTTGGTGTTAATAACTTAAACTTGATAATCTCATTTTCATATTCACTTATTGGTAAAGCAATTTAGTGTGGAAGTTGATTCTATATGAATAAATTCTATCCTACTAAAGTGTACTTTAAATTCATTAAAACATATAGTTGTTTGTGTTGGATTCCTTATTGAGTCATTGATGTGTTCACTAGTTTAGACATTGGCATCTATGTCTTGAGGCTCCTAGAGTTAGCTAATTATAACCATTTTATGCACTCCTATTGCTAAAGAAATAATTATTGGGAGTTGATCCCATTAAGCATTTACTATGATAATAAGATCTCTTAAATACTAGAATTATATTTGTATTGCAGATGAATACATTTTTTTATTAAGCCTAAAATTTTCATTAAGGAGTTGATTTAATCTTTCGAGTAAAATGAGTATAAGTGATTAAATGCCTTAAGTAATCATTAACGCATACTTGGTTTGTAATATGTATATGAGATCATATGGGACTAGTGAAACTGTTTGAGTCCTTTGATAATGGTAAAACCATGTTATTGAAATTATATATATACCAACCTAGTGAAGTTGCCTAATCTATTGTGAGATACATTGTTAATTGATTTGGGTATCCCATGCCAATTGGTCAAAATTACTTATGTACCAACCCAAATGGTTATAGATGTAGTATACCTTGGGACATATTTTATATCAGATGATTTCATGACTCTAAGGATTATATTATATTATATTATATATGTGTGTGTGTGTGTGTGTGTGTGTAATCTTTTATTGTTACCCTCTTACCCTAATCAGGGTTGAACTTAAGTTAGATGTCAGGGAGTAGATATATCTTTGGCTGTCAAATAGGGCTCTATTAGATGATTGAGATAATGAATAGGGTTACCTAACCTATAAATATTCCTATTGGTGAGGTTTACCAATATTTTATAGAGTTTAGAGTCTATCAGTGTGACTACACACACCAATATAACCCAAATTATATATTACTTAACGAAAATGTTGTTTCATATAGAAATATTTAATGGTGGCATAATCCCAATTACATGTCTACTGTCGATTGATAACATGTTGATAGGGAAAAAAATTGTGTAAAAATTCACTTTGATGTTATATCATCTTATTTGATTATGGTAGGGCCTAGCATACAGTGCCACTTTGTCCTCTAAAGTGAAGTGGTTCATAATTTTATTTTTTTGGGGGTTATTTCATGTAATATCATAGCAGTGTTTCTTCTTTAGGGAACTTTGGGGCATGAAAATTTGCTACATTAAGACTAATAAATATCCCTAATTAGGGAAAAATGTAAAATATTCCACAAAAATACTTAGCCATTTTGGGATAGATAATAGGGTGTTGTCCTGTAATACTAGTTTATTGGAATTTTTATACCTTTCTCAGAAGAAATGATTTCAAGGAATATGAATTACTATAATGAAAATTGTTATCACCCCTAGCCTAGGTTGGGTTAACCCTTCCTAAATTTGTTTGCATGAAGACAAGCCTCACCTAACAACCATTGACTTATATAGGCTAGTCGATGGGAGATATGTGATACAAGATCTGCTCTTAAAATTAAGGGAATAATGTATGGTATATATTATTGGATTCCATGGGTGAGCCTTCCCTAGATGCTTGGAACATTATGACCAAGGAAAGACTGAGGGTTTAACCTAAACATGGAGGGATTAATAGGGTACAAAAGGGTTGATTTACTTCAGCAAGTTAAAAAGGCTTGATCTCATCGCTCATAATGGGAGTGTCCTGAGCTATGAAAACATATGAAACATGAGATGATGTCATAAAAGTGTTAGTCATTTGGATAAGGACTAATAAAAATTATTTCTCAAGGAGATGAATATCCTATTATTATTTGACTAAAAGAGCTCAAATGCAAAACTATTTAGATCTAGTGTGACACTTCAAGATAAATGGGTTTAGTGGAGTAAAATCATCTCCACACTATATGTTACCCATGGTCAGCAAGGCTATCCCTTACCTTCTTTTATGAACATAACAAAATTGTTATGGTTTAGATAAAAATTCATGCAATTGTATTTTTGGATAGTTATGGTAAGTAGTTGAAAATTATGGTTTGGCATAGGTGTCACGATATGTGATTGATGGCATAATTGTAACAATTTTAATACTATGACAAATTCTTAGTCAGTATTGAATCATCCAAGGTAATAGACTTATAAGCAAAAATCATTAAGGTTTTTCCATCTGAGATGTTATGGGTTGATGCTTACAACCATTATATGTATAAGAAGTATGAGGTATTGGAAACATGTACATTCTACCTGAATTAGGCTTGATCTTATTTATACATTTGGCCTCTTCTTAGATAGATTCAAGAATCATGTGATTTCATAAACCCAAAACATTGAAGTTAATAAGTGTGTTGAATGTTTATTTCAATCATAGATACATTTTGCATCTATAATGTTTATTTTAGTCATGGTTATGTTTGATTCCATGAAGATTTTATGATAACCAAACATATATTTCACATTAATGAGGATGTTTAATTTGATCATGGTTAAGTTATTCTCTCAGGAGAATGTTATTGTGAAACTCAACTAAATTTATTGATTATTGGAAATTGTAATACCCATGGTAGTGATATAGCATTCACCTTGTGCCTTGGATAAGTTTAACCTTTACCAAAAGTGATGTTGCATCAAAGCAAGCATCACCATTTGACCTATAACATGTTGGATTAAATAAATTGGTGGAATAACGATATAGGATTTTACTTGGAATCATGAAATAATACATTGGTGATCATTGATAGCTTGCACAGGCAAGACATCTAATAATGCTAAGGTATAATATCTTGGGAGGTCCAAGGGTGGGGCTCAAGCCTAAAGGGACTGGTGGGGTCAGTGTGACTGACTAGCTTGGGTAAGATATGAGTTTTTAGGGATCTATTATTATGAGGTATCATGAGCCATCTCTCCATGATGCATGAGAATGGTGGGAAAAATAATGAAAACTCATGGAGATAGATCTTATACACCTTTTTAGAAGACAAAATTCCATGAGAAAAAGAGATCATAATCCAAGATCCCTAAGACTGATCATGTTATACTATATGATCATTATCTAATTTTTTTGGATGGAATCTAGATATCAGGGGGACCAATCAGAATCATGGACCCTATTGCCTCACCAACATGTATGCTTAACTATTGTAATGTGAAAAAAATACCTTAGCATAACTACATGTATTTGAATGTGTTCCCATCTCATACAATTCCTTCGTACATGTACACTATTATATATTTTATAAACCATTGTGATTTTTGAAGTGATTAACCATGTGAAATATGTGAGCACCTTATATTATCAATCTGGACGCCTGGGTGTTCAAGTATATATATTTCATCTTATGTATATGATCTTATGTATTTAAACCATGAAATTTTAATAAAATTTTAAACACTAATCAATCATGTAATGTAAACCCTATTATAGAATCAAATCCTATGATTAAGGTGTTAAGGTATAGTGCCATGATGTATCTTATATTTCTACATCATGGTTCTAGTTATGAGAATTAAGGCAACTATGAGGTTGAGGATAGAGAAACACTACATCCATAATGATTTATATTGGGTATGAGCTAGGGAGTGGAGTGTCTCATATACTGAAAACCCACTTCTCCCCTTTACACGAGGTAGTTACCTGACTTGTTTAGAGTGAGCATCATGAATGCCACATATTGGTCATGAGATATTTATGCATAATGGTTGGCTTATGGTTAGGTGTTTATAATACCATTAGATTAATTTTTATCATAGCATGAGTATGTTACACACAACCAAGTAGGAGACATTCAGCCTCAATTAGTTAACATTCACATCATGATCATAAATACAACCATGTCTTCCTTTAAATTGAGTCGTAAGAACTATTTTATTATCTCACATTTTATTTTATGACACCAAGAAGAATAATGGGGAGATATATTATTGTTTATTATTAGGGACATGTTTGACCCTTATTATTATTATTATTATTATTATTATTATTATTATTATTATTATTATTATTATTATTATTATTATTATTATTATTATTATTTTTATTATTATTATGTTAATGTTTTCCATTTTTATTCATTTGATTTTCCCTCATGTTGACCATGGATTTTATCACCTATATGCTCACAATTTCCTTGTAAAACATGGATGAATAATTACACCATCTAGTTGATGGTTTAGATAGTCTGTACCATTGATCGTTGGGCTCATTAGGATGTACCTAGGGGATCATCACCTTGAACATCATTTACTTATCACCTATGGATTGGATTTTCATGCTTACGATTGATGGAACTAAGATGTTAGTATGTTGTATATTTGTTATTGATCAAAATGATTTCATTAATGTAAATGATTCTTATGACTATGTTGTGAGACTTGTATATTTGATTATGGTGATGTGGAAATATTATGTTAGTGATATATGTGCATGGGAATGCATGCCATATATAGTGTAACATCACAATGTACAACTATCTATCAACATAAGATATAGTAATTAATATATATATATATATATATATATATATATATATATTACATTATATTTAGTATAATTTATTATGTTTGATATAGATAATTCACTATTCTCGACTCCTCCCTTCTCGGTAGTCTGTTACCATATTTTTTGTAATCCATGGTGTATATATTCTTCACTTTGATGCATGAATAAAATATTTGAGTTCAGTCAAATAACAAGTCTGGTATCAAATATTTAGAAAGACCCTAATTGAAGCCTATTCACTAGTGTGAGAGAGGCACAAACAAGTGAAGTCATGCAAATCTAGATCCTGGAAAGAGTGCAGCTATCAGAAGTCAAAACATGAAGTGAGTAGAGAAGTATGTGATTTGACCAACTTAAATGATGAAATATAATCATGAAAAAGAGTTTGCGTGAGCCATTATGGCCTAAAAGCCAAGAGGCAAAGTTTAGAAAGAGCTTAGGACATGCAAAGCATCGACATAAGGATTCAAACCACTTACAAAATCCCATGAGATGGGAAAATGTGTGGCTATAAATTGCACACATACATTCATAAAGGGATTTTATTGACTCAAGCAGTGTAACCAAGGATATCAAAATCAATGATAAAGGAAGAGGATAGGTCAATCTGACTCTCAGTCATCTCTACCCACTGTCCAATTATAGTTAGATTGATATATTGTTGCTTAGACTAGAGACGGATAAATGCCTTGTTAATTACATCCTTGTTAGTACTGAAAAAAATAAGAGTGATAGTTATATTTTAGGGATAGATGCCTTCAATGTTCCTGTTAAGTCTAGAAATAAAATTCAAGGGCTGAAATATATTATCACTATTGGACCATGATTGGGCATATATATATATATATATATATATATATATATATATATATATATATATATATATATATATATATATATATATATATATATATATATATATATATATATATATATATATATATATATATATATATATATATATATTGTGTGTGTGTGTTTGTGTGTGTGCAGAGTTGTAGGGATTTTTGATCCATAGGTGAGGTCAATTTATATATAGAGACCCGTGTTTGGTGATCATGAGCCCTTATGTTTTGAAATCCCATTAGATTGATAATAAGCAAAGGGAGTAAAGGTAGATCATTTTTTTACAAATAATGAAATCGCATGTGTTGAAGGTTGCAAACCACTCGAGGAAAAAGAGGTCATTGTTAGCAACCAAACATGAAGCAAGAGAGGCTATAATATTGAGACATGAGCAAGTAAACTGAGTTACTAAAATAAGGAAACATTCGAACAAGGTACATATTTCTAATATATAATTTTGAGGCAATAAATATTAATTTGTTAAATTTCAAAAAATTCATAAAAGTACTGAAAAAAATAAAAGATGTTTACACCCAAACTCCTCTTAGACACCTAAGCTCACAATAGGAAAAACTATACTATTTTCAAAATAAATAGTCACACCATCTAGGGTTTATGTAGGTTCCTACTAATCATGATGTACTCATAAAATATTAAATGACCAATGTTAAAACCTTGGTACTAATTATGATAAGCATTATTAATGATCTGTAGATGCATGTCATGGATGTTGACAGAGTAAAGATAGAATGGGATAAATTCGAAACCATTAATGAGGTGAAAAATAATACTAATATCCTCCATCTACAGTTGAGACTTCACACACTCTCTATGGAGTTTGATGAAAAAGTCAAGGAATTTTTACGTTAGGTGGTTGAGCTATGAACAAAATTGTTAGCACTTGGTGATATGGTAGATGACCAAATCATGATCTAGATCGCCTTGAGAACACTTCATTCACAATTTAGAGTGTTCATCACGACATTGAATGTTTCTAAAATAGATAGTATCATTCAAAAAAATCATGAACCTATTACATTAAAAAAAATCCATCAACTCAATCTAGGATGAGTTGTAAGACAGTTTTTATCTCGAAGTAGTAATGAGGTTAGAAGTATCACAAGGGACCTCCATAGAATCAACCATATAAATAACAACTATCTCAACATCATAAATCACAAAATTTGAAGAGGTAGTGTCATATCTATCAAACCAACACTCACGACATGAATAATTGATGGTATAATGGCTTGAAACAGGGTTCTTATAGTAAATAAAGTACATCAAGTCATGACAATACTTAGAACTCAAAAAGATGTCCCCATTGGTAGACTTAGAAGGTACTTCTCATAGTTCAACAAGATGATGGATCTGATGAGGAGACACTTAAATAAGAAAATAACATAGTGCTAGTATTCAAGACCTCATATCCAATGAAGAATATATGGTTGATAGACTTAGGTGCCAATAATAACATGTCAGGTGATAGGAAGTTATTTGATTCGTTTGTAGACCAACCCACAGGAGATCAGGGTAGGATTCTTAAAGATAAAAAACATGTCATAGAAGGAATTGGTAAAGTTACCATTCCTCTTAGAACATAGAAATGTACACTCTCAATGTTACTATATGTTCTTGGATTTGGTTATTATTTATAGTGGCATTAAAACCTACTTGATCTTACAAAAAGGTATGGTTCTTACTAGAACATTTTTTAAAGATAAATTGTTTGCTTTAGATGTTGTTTCATCTACTACAGTAGCTCTATTGCCTATATGGTAGAATCTAGTACTCTCTATCATAAGTGTTATGGTCACCTATCTACTAGATATTATACAATCTAATTTCAAAAGGGATGGTACATTGACTTCAAAATTTGTCCACTTCTTTCCCTATTTTCCCTAGATGTCTTATAAGTAAAAAATATAGGGATCCATTCGAGGAAAGATCCTTTCATGCAAAGAAACATTTGGAGGTTGTTCATACCAATTTTAATGGTCTATTAACTACTTCATTTTTTGGATACAAGTAATTCCAATTGTTCATGGATGACTACTCTTAGAAAACATGGGTGTTTTATCTAAAGAAGAAGAGTGAGGCCCTTCATCATTTCTAGATCTTTCATCAATAGGTTTTGAAGGAGATCATACAACCTCTTCTTTACCTCCACTCAGATCAAGTGGAGGAAATCACATCAAAGAAATTGTTAGAATTCCTGAACTAATAAGGCATCAAATAAAATTTAATTGCTCCATACATGAGCTAGTAGAATGCAATTATTGAGTGATGAAATCACATAATAATGAAAATAGATTGCTATATGATATCAATAACATATATGGAGAAATGATATTGGGTAGAATCAATCCAAACAAATATTTATCTTCTCAACAAGGAATCAACAAGGATTCTAAAGGACAAAATGCTAGAAGAGGTATGGAGTGGTAAAAATACATCGATTTGTCATATATGTGTGTTTGGTTAAATAACATATATGCATGTCCTAGCTCAAACTAGAAATAAAATCAATTCAAAAATGATCCCATGCATCCTACTAGGGTATAGTAATACCTCAAAAGCATACCATCTCAAGGATCATAAGATAAAGAAAATTAATGAAAGTAGAGATGTGGTTTGTGATGAGTCATACTTTCACTCAGTGATGTAGAAAGAAGAATCAACACCAACCACCTCTCACCAATTACTCTTGTATTCAAATGATGAGGAGACTTCTCATAGAGAAGATGAGATACAAGAGGTGCTATATGTTGATATTGGAGAAATATAAAATCCACCAGGTAGTTATTTACATTAGTAAAGTAGATTTTCAAATCAGTAGTAGAGTTATTATCTAAAGAGGGTATAAAGCATTATTAAATACTCCCATACTTAATTTGAACTTAGAAGAAAGAGTCAGACAATAAATGAGGTAATTTTTTCATTCATGCGTATAGTAGTTGATAGGGCTAAACCTAATAATATTTGAGAATAACTAAGTAAACCATAGTGTAAGAAAGCAATGGATGTTGAGTATGAATCACTCATGTAAAATCAAACTTGGGAACTTGACGATCTACATACAAAAAAGAAACCCATAGGATATAAATGGGTTTTCAAAACCAAATATAATGTAGATAAATGCATCGACAAGAAGAAATCATAACTTGTAGCAAACGGATAGGCTTAAAAATAAGGCATTGAATATGAAGAAACCTTTGCACCCACTTCAAATATCAATTCCATCAGAACTATTTACAAATAACAACACAGAATGGATAGAAAATTTTGCATGTGTGTCAAGAGTGCTTTCCTAAATGGTGATCTCAAAGAGTGAGTATACATGACCCAATTGAAAGGATTTATTGATGAAAAACATCCTAAAAAGGTATTTTATCTCATCAAATCACTGTATGGACTAAAATAATCTCTTAGGGCATGGTAAATCAAGATAGATGATCACCTTTTGTAACATGGTTTTACCCATAGCCCCTTGGATTCTAAGTTGTACATAAAGAAGGTAGGGACATAAATTTTCATTCTTGTTTTATATGTAAATGATATTATGATCACTAGAATTTCATAAGATGAGGTTCATATTGTAATTAATGACCTCAAAATATCCTTTAACATTACTAGTTTATAGCTAATCCATTATTGTCGTAGCTTGGAGATATGGTAGAAATAAAATCATATTTTTATATCCTAGATTATATATGGCAAAACACTCCTAGAAAATTACAAAATGTTAGATTGTAAGCCTATTTCAACACCAATGGATAAAATTTTAAAACTCTCTCAATTCCAGGACTCACATCAAGTGGATGTAACTCTCTACAAATAACTCATTGGGAGTCTCATCTACTTGACCTACCCTAGACCAGATATATGTTTTTGTGTGATATATCTCTCTAAATTTATTCAAGAGACAAATAAATGTCACTCAATTGTAGAAAATCATGTTTTGATATATATACAAGGTATGCTTTAGTATGGTCTTGAATATAAGAAGAATACTCATTTTTTCTTACAAGGATACACTAACTTAGACTACTTTATATCTGTTGATGATAGATAGTCAATGTGAGGATACATACTTCACCTTAGATGTAGACTAATCTCATGGATCAACAAGAAGCAATTTTTTTTTGCTTTCTCATCCACTGAGTTATAATATCACAATGCACATGGAGCTACGTATGATTAAATATGATTACATCACATTCTAGATGATATGGGCATTAGTGAAGAGAAGCCACCTATTCTTCATTGTAACAATTAGGTTATGTTC